>PISX010005263.1:21036-109939 GCA_004024625.1 Mellivora capensis
AGCCCAGAAATGGACCCTCAATTCTATGGTCAACTAATCTTCAGCAAAGCAGCAAAGAATGACCAGTGGGAAAAAATATAGTCTCTCCAGAAATGGTGCTGGGGAAATTGGACAACCACATGCAGAAGAATGAAACTGGACCATTTCTTTACACCACACACAAAAATAGACTCAGAATGGATGAAAGACCTCAATGTGAGACAGGAGTCCATCAAAATCCTTGAGGAAAACACAGGCAGCAACCTCTTCAACCTCAGCCACAGCAACTTCTTCCTAGAAACACAGCCAAAGGCAAGGGCAGTGAGGGCAAAAATGAACTACTGGGACTTCATCAAGATCAAAAGCTTTTGCACAGCAAAGGAAAAAGTCAACAAAACCAAAAGACAGCTGACAGAATGGGAGAAGATATTTGCAAATGACATATCAGATAAAGGGCTAGTATCCAAAATCTGTAAAGAATTTATCAAACTCAATACCCAAAGGACAAATAATCAAATCAAGAAATGGGCAGAGGACATGAACAGACATTTCTGCAAAGACATCCAAATGGCCAACAGACACATGAAAAAGTGCTCAGGAAACGACAGATGTTGGTGAGGACGTGGAGAAAGAGGAACTCTCCTACACTATTGGTGGGAATGCAAGCTGGTGCAGCCACTCTGGAAAACAGTATGGAGGTTCCTCCATACTTCAACTTCAAAAAGTTGAAAATAGAGCTACCCTATGACCCAGCAATTGCACTATTTGGTATTTACCCTAAAGATACAAATGTAGTGATCTGAAGGGGTATGTGCATCCGGATGTTTATAGCAGCAATGTCCACAATAGCCAAACTATGGAAAGAACCTAGATGTCCACCAAGAGATGAATGGGTAAAGAAGATGTGGGGTATGTATGTATGTATGTGTGTGTATACACACACACACACACACACACACACAATGGAATACTATGCAGCCATCAAAACCCCCAAATCCTGCCATGTGGAAGGACATGGATGGAACTAGAGGGTATTATGCTAAGTGAAATAAGTCAATCAGAGAAAGACAATTATCATATGATCTCTCTGATACAATTTGAGAGGCAGGGTAGGGGGCCATGGGGGTAGGGAGGGAAAAATGAAACAAGATGGGATCAGGAGGGAAACAAAACACAAGAGACTCTTAATCTCAAAACAAACAGAGTTGCTGGGGTATGGGGGGTGAGGGATAGGGTGGCTGGGTGATGGACAGTGGTATGTGCTATGGTGAGTGCTGTGAACTGTGTAAGAATGAAGGTTCACAGACCTGAACCCCTAAGAGAAATAATGCATTGTATGTCAATAGAAAAAATTTTAAAAATCAGTTTATCTCATAAATGACAATTTCTAGTTTTAGTAAATTTATGATGTCAGCCTTTTTTTTTTAAGAATTAAAGAACACATGCATGGTTTTATTTCCATTATTATCAAAGGTATAGGAAATATTATAAATAAGTACCTGCAGGACTATTTCTACATGACTTGTGTGCCAAAACATTTTCTAGGAATGAAAATGGAAAAATACAAAATAGTTCACATCTGCCAAAATATTCCACAATAATAATTAAAATGAAAATGTTTCGACCAAGTCTAATAATCAAGGAATATTTATTTCTCTATAATTTAAAGTAGGATTAGGGATAAATTCATTGGTGTCTGATTTCACTCTTACCAAATATCAAGAAACATAGTACCCATGTTTTGAAATGACAGTTTTTTTTAAAGCCATATTTTAATGGCTTATCATAGCTATTAAATAATCAGTATTTGGGAAAATATTTTAACCAACCGCTTTTCCCCTCTTCTCACAAGCTAAATTGTTTGCTACTTCTGAGAGTAATACCATTGTACTTGTTAGATAATTTACAGTAAACACATATCCTCTTAATCACATCACTGAAACTTAAATAGATTTGTAAAACCATTAAAAAATCAATACTTAGCTTTTAGGTGATGAATTAATTAATGGAGTGTGAATGCTTGAAGTCTGCATTACCCAGCATGCACCACAGCTTTTCATACCATCACTGTCAGTGGGAGCAGTATACAAAGTAACATGATGTAACTAGTTGGGGAAGTGGTGATAAAAATATATCAATCCCTGCTTCCCAATATTCCAGTAAAAACTGCTTTTTGGTAAGAAATGCAATTCAGTATTTTTCTGTTACATGTGGTGGTGGAAGAAAGAAGTGTTACTGATAAATGAAATCCAGAGGAAAAAAAATAATCGGGAATTTTCTAACATATTTTAATTAATCAGACAAGAAGGGTGCCCTTGGCTGGCTCAGTTGGTAGAGCATGGGACTCCTGATCTCAGGGTCATGAGTTCAAGCCCTATGCTGGGCATAGAGCCTACTTAAAAAAAAATAATAAGACATGGTACACATGCTATAAAACTGCTGTAAGGGTTGGGGAGTGAGATTTTATTGTTTCCGTCATAGAATTTTTTTTTTTTAGTCTTTTCCTGAAAAATAGATCATATTTTCCTATTTTCATTTGGGTTTATTTTATAAATAAATAAGCTCTTCCACAGCTTCTTTCCACTTCTTTTAAAATTTCTTCCTTAAATACACCAACTCAGATTTCCACAGGAAAATATAATTACATACTGGTCCCTGCCTATAAGAACTTATCCGCTCGTTGCATAATAGTATAAAGTAGACTGCTGTTAACAACAAAGGGGTAATTGAAACTGAGTAAGTTCTATATTTTAAGCTGGCAAACACAAATAATTTTGGTGATGTTAAGATTTACAAATATAAATTTACAAATTAACATATATACAACTTATAATTTACAAATATAAAATTAAATGTGAAGGCATTCACTTTGGGCTATGATTTCATTGAGACCTAGACTCTCACTGAGAGTACCCCTAAAGCTAAGAGAGTTTTATAGAAACAGGTCAATTTAAAGGAACTGGGGAACTGTTGTGACAACCAAGACTTAGGAAAAAAATCGCTGAGAATGGGTAACTATGCAGAGAAAGAGACTCCGTTCTTATCTTGAGGGGATTTTTGGATTCAGACTATAAGGCAAAAGACTTAGGATCTAAAGGCTTGGATAGAGGGCCTCTATGAGGAGGCAGAATAACCTGTAGAGATTTTGGCAATCTTGTAATAATACAGTCCAAAATTATAGTCTTGAGGGTCCAAGACCCTAATTAAAACCCTAAAAATCAGTAACAAAAGTTAACCAAATAGTAGTTGGCTTCTAGTAAATTAAGCTATACACTTCTAAATAATATGTTGGGCAAATAAAAAATCAAAATGAAATTTAAAATATTTTAACTATGCGATGATAGAAATAAGACATTAAATTATTAGGATGCTGCTAAAGCTGAGTTAAGAAGAAGACTGAAGTCTTGTGTTTATATATTAGGAAATTTGTAAAGCTCAAAATTGATGACCTTTCTAGCTGTTTCAAGAAATTAGAGAAAGAGCAATAAATTATTCTTAAAGAATATAAAAAATATATAATAGCCGCAGTACATGATATAGAAAAATCACCTAAGTCAAAATATGATTCTTTTAAAAGTAATACAACTGAGAGACCTATAGAAAGACTAACCAAAAAGAAAAAGTTCAAGCAAGTGTGTATGTACATATGAGAGAAAAAAAAAAACCAAATTATCACTATCAGGAATAAAAAGAAAGGCATCATTAAAGATCCCAAAGATATTTAAAATATAAATAAATAAAAATATAAGTAATCAAGAATATTATAGATACCTTATATGTAAAAGAAAAACATTTAGTGAAAGAAACATATTACTAGAAGAAGCTTGTCAGCTCTATAACAAGAAAGAGAAAGTATAGATAGTCCTGTATGTCTTAATGGAATAGAATCTATAATTAAGTGAAACCATATGATAATTGACTTTCTCTGCTTGACTTATTTCAGAGAAGGGAGTTGAGGGAAATTGGAGGGGGAGATGAACCATGAGAGACTATGGACTCTGAAAAATAACCTGAGGGTTTTGAAGGGGCGGGGGCTGGGAGGTTGGGGGAGCCAGGTGGTGGGTATTATGGATGTGTTGTGGTGTGTGGTGGGGTGCAAAAACTATGAATTCTGTTACGCTGAAAAGAAATTTAAAAAAAATATACATTGTACTGAGGAAAAATGAAAATAAAAGAACAAAAAGAATCTACAATTAAAATCCTTCTGTTTCTTCCTGACACATACACATACCTGTACGTACACAAACACATAATCTCCAGTGTCAGATGATGTTACCAGTAAAATTTTCCAAACGCTTTACCTATGAAACAATAACCTTATACATAATCTTTCAGAGAACTAAAAAATACTCTTACCAAAAATACCAATTGCAGCTTGGTTTATGACCCCAGCACAGTCTTGCATTATTTTTAGCTTAAAGTTTATTTTGACTGAGGTAAGTTTAGCTACCTCTTTTTTCTTCTTTTCCCTCCTTCCCTTTTTCCCTCCCTCCCAACTTTCTCTTTTTTCTCTTTCCTTTCTTTTTCCTTTTCTTTCTCTTTCTTTTCTTCCCTTTTCTTTTCCTTTCCTTCTTTTTCTTTCTTTCTTCCCTCCCTCCCCTTTCCTTTTTTTCCTCACTTCATTTCTCTTTTCCTCTCCCTTCATCTTGCCTTCATTTTCAAATAGATATTCACTTATTCCAGCATAATTTGTTGAAATAACTGTCCTTTCTCCACTGAATTGTCTTTTTATTTTTTTCAAAAATTAATTTTCTCTAGTGTTTTTCTACTGTAATTTTTAAAAAGTCAAATTTCTCTATATGTATGGGCCTATTTCTGGGCTCTACTCTCTTCTATTGATTGACTTCTATGTGGACCTAAATATCACATTGTATTGAAAGTAGATTTAAGATCAAATCTTGTAATCAGGTAGGGTTCATCATCCTTTTTTTTTTTTTTTCCCTTTCTTCAAAGGTGTTTCATTTATTTTAGGTCCTTTGCATTTCCATAGAATTTTAGAATTGCCTGGTCAATTTCCGTAACGTTTCTGGAATTTTGACTTGGATTGTATTAAATCTACATATCAGTATGGAGAGAACTGATCTCTTAGTGTTATTGAGCCTTCCACACCATCAAGACAATATATCTCACAACTTAAGTCTTATATTTCTCAGAAACAGTTTTTAGTAAACAAGTCTTTCATTATCTTTTGTCAGATTCACTCCTAGATATTTTATCTGAGTGTATTTATTCAAGTTTTTAAAAAGTCTCTACTTATAATTTAATTCTACTATATAGACACATAACTGATTTCTATTCTTTGGTCTTTTTCTCTGAGGTTCTGTGTGGTTTCAAAGAGAAGGGTAAATCTGGTTGTTGCTATTCCATCCTGAGTAGCAGTGGAAGTCTCTTCTACTGGTTTTATAGTTGTATATTCTATTCCTACTGTTTTAATGATTAGTCTAGAAACTTTCAGATGCTAAAATTAATAAGTATTTACCATTTTCTAAGAGAATTTAACTCCAACTTCTTATTTATATGCTATAAGTATTCAACTCAATCTTGTTTTTTTTTTAATTAATTGATTGATTGAATTGCAAGAGAGAGCACACACACACCAGTGAGGGGGAGGGAGGGCATAGGGAGATTGAGAGAGAATCTCAAGCAAACTCCCCACTGAGCGTGGAGTGCAATGCAGGGCTCACACTCAGGAGCCTGAGATGATGACCTGAGCTGAAATCAAGAACTGGACACTGAACTGAGTCACCTATGTGCCCCTCAATCTGGTTTTTATTACCCCTACCAAGTAGTTGTTGGTCTCGCTTTAACGCAGTGTTTATTTATATATATCCAAATGTTGAACATTTGTTACCTTCACCATTTCTCCTAGCATAATTTTTTTTTTTTTAATTTTAAAGTATTTTTTAAAAGACTTTATTTACTTGAGAGAGCGAGCAGAGACAGAAGAGTATGAGTTGGGGTGGGGGCAGAGGGAGAGGGAAAAGCAGGTGACACAGGGCTCCATCCCAGGACCCCAGGATCATGACCTCAGCCAAAGGCAGATGCTTAACCGACTGAGCCATCCAGGACCCCTGTTTTTTTTTTTTTTTTCTTTTCTTAAAGTGATATTCAGAAGGAACATTTGTGAGGATATTTTTTGGCATAAATTATCTAAATGTCCATGATCTTGAAAAGATAATTTAGCCGACTATATAATTCCAGTTGTAATTTCTTCCTGATACCCTTAAGATATTATTCCATTACCTTCTGGCTTTTGTTGCTAATATTTTAGTCATTTCTGACTTTTCTCTCTGGAGTTCAATTTCTTTCCCACTGTGTTATGTTCAAACACCAATTTTATTATAACTACTGTCTTTGGGTTTTCTGAATCTAGGTATATCAGATTTCACTTTCTAAAAACAGGTAATGCTTAGGAAGTTATCTTACAGAAGCCCAAATTCTTTGTGGAGTTTGCGGATGGGCTGTGGTGGAAAGATGAGAGAGAAAGACTTCCCCTGCTCGACATCCACTTTGATCGGGTTCCATGTTTTTTTCTCCTAATTATATCTCTGTCTGACATTACAATTGAGGATATGGCAGCTCTCAAGGTAAAAGCACAGTTTCCTGAGTGTGTTTGTCTCTCTTATTTCACACTTCCCCATTTTTTCTGGCCCAGAAGCCTTCCTTTGCTTTCCTGCCTGTCAAGCACAGCATTTAAAGAAATTTTATACAGAATAGTTTGGGATTAATTTAAGTGTGTTGTTGTTGTTATTGTTGTTGTTGTCAGGACAAGTCTCTGGAAATCTCGTCTACCGTATTATCAGAAAAGGTAGTATGGGAAGGAGTTTTGTATTCTGTGTGGGTATGGATTTGTTTACCCTCCTGGACCATGAACTCTTATCCAGTTTGAAACTGCATTTTAGTTCTTTTGATAACCAGCATATTACCTGGTAGAGAATACATATCAATAAATATTTAAGTTTTGTAAAGGAGTGTGGCAAGGGAACCACATAATGACTTTATAGAAGGAGTGAAGAGCGAATGCTCACCATTTTAAATTCAGAGGAAATGTAATGCATGATCAGGGATGAGGAGAAGTCACTGGACATAGAAACTGGAGGGTAATTTCGAAAAAGCAGTTGTTGAGGCAGCAGAGAAAGAGGTACAGAGAGGTGAGCAGAGGAGAGAGAGATAAATGGGGAAGTAATGTGTCTGAGTAGTGTGACCACAATGGAAAAAGAGGGAGAGGGTGAGGTTGATGGGGAGGGAGGGCTGAGAAAATCAGTTTTAATGGGAAATATCTTTAATCAGAGCTCAGAGTGGGATAATCTAATGAAGGGTGAAAAATTCAAAGAAGAATGAGTCACTGATGAAACAAGTTCATTGAGAAGGTAGGAAAAATACAGGATCCAGAGCAAAGTTAGAACAGTTAGCTTCAAGCCAGAATAGAGGGGAAAAAAAAAAAAAAAGGAGTGGAAATACAATCCAGTTACTAGTAAAAGGCAAGAAAGGTTGAGAGACATGTCACCTGATGAAAACTATTTTCTTATTTATTTATAATGTATTTCCCACCTACTACAACTAGAAGCAGCTGGAATGTTGTAAAAGGAACTAGAAACTGCATCCCTAATAGCTTAATTGCAACAGCTGCATGCGAATTCATAGCCATAGATAGCTAACATTGAATTCTTCATGAAAAGATAACAAAGAGAAAAGATTTGGGGAATAAGCTCCTACGATTCAAAAGGAAGTGTCATCTATACTCTCATTTATTTTCACTTAGCACTTTCACTTCAACAGTGCAGAACATCAATATTCTACTGAGTCGCAGTGATCACACCTACCAGACTACCATAGGATTGTCTAGAGTTATAGTTTGGGAAAAGCTGTGAGTCTCTTAGGCCGGTGTGAAAACATCCTCATCCCTCTAGTTGGACGAACACAAGGGTTGAGGCTGAATCTGGACTGATGGTCCCTCTATTTTCTGCTTTGGGATCCTAGAGATTCAATGTTGAGTTTGAGCCTACATGGCAACTTCAATACACATACCGCGTTTGCCATCAAGGTGCTAAATCACATCATGCAAAATGTTAGATGAATGTCTATACAGAGCAGACCAAGAGAACATTTTATAATTAAAATCTGCTACAGACTTCACTAGCATTTCAGGTATGATAATGTTGGGGAAAAAAATTTCCCAACACTTAAAATGTTGTATAGTATCCAAGCTAAATCCAAAGTAGGTAAGTATTCTTTGACTCTTTGACAAGAAAGTATGTATCTTACGGAAGTCGTCTTCTATTCTTAGATCTGCACAATTGATTGCTTTAAATAGAAGAGAAATCCACAGCCCTGAATATCCACTTAACTGAGTCACTGAAAGGCAGTGGCCCAATACAAATATTATAATAGAAGATGAAACTGAGAAGGACCCATAAGAAGCAAAGATCAAATGGAAAATGTTCTTTCCAAAATGAAACACACTGTCCAGGAAAGCCTCAGGAAAGCCCAGGAAAGCCTTGAACCCGAGAAGCACTTGGCTCTGGAATCTTGGCCCCTGGTATGAGTGCATCTGTTACTTTCTGAATAGGTCCAGGTGATACATACTTCTCAAGCGTGGAGAAAGAAAATGAGTCCCAGCCTGGAGCATGGGGCTCTCTGAAGACGATGCCTGATTCATCAGTGTCCCTTGTGCCCCCAGGTTGCTGTAATCTAACTTCCAGTTTGCAACCTCACATCCAGAGATCATGCTGCCTTCTGTGGGCTCACGTAGGGGCTCTCTCTGCAGTGTCCCATCGGAGATCCACTCCCCTCAACCACTGTGTCAATCGCAATGCAAGTCTTGTTCCCCATTTGTGCAGAGGATCACCAACTAGAACTAGTGGTCCTGTTAGCAGATGTCAGTGTGGCTAACACCTCCTAAGTGATCCAAGTGTTCCTGGATTGTTACTGTAATGGAAATAATGTCAAGAGCTGGGGCTAACCGCTGAGAAGGAAAGCATTGGTTCAAACTGATCTGGAGTCTGTTCTTGTCCTAGAGTCTAAGTGAAGAGGAAGAGTCTCTAACATTTAAGGATACTGATGGTGTACTCTATGCCCAACACTGTGTGTGTTGCTTTCACGCACACGGCCTCTTTTAACCCTTCCAAGAACAAGTGGAGAAGCAGGCCAAAGGGGTTCCGTGTCTTTCCTGTGGAGGATTAAACACTTAGCTCATGTTAATTCCCCATCATGATACTCCAGGTGTGGTTTCTAAGAGTAAAATTCAGAGTCTCGTCATGTCCTTCAAGGTCTCACCTTCCAGGCTTGTGCGTGCGTGTGTGTCTACCTCCACAGCTGTCCATCTCAGTCTGCGGTTGTGTGCCTTCCTTGTCAGTCTTCTGACACAGAGGGTTTGCTTACAAACAGGATTCTCGCAAACCCTGGTCCTGCTGTCCGAAAGCTCTGCCTTCAGGTGTCTGTGGCGTCTGCCCCAGTCTCCACCCAAAAGTCTCCCCCTCAGAGAAGCCTTCCCTGCTTCCCTATATAGAAGAACATGTACCACCCCAAATCACACTGCTTTAGCTTCCTTTCAGGGCTTTCTCATGTTACTGATGTTACGTTACATCCTGTCATATCATATATTTGTTGTGTTTCCCATGAAAATATAAGTAAACTCTGTAGGTGGGAACATTTTATAATGCCAGGGTTTCGAACAACATCTGGCACGTAGGGAGGCACTCCATGAATGCTGAATATGTGAATAAGTTGTGATTCGTTTTCTTTCCACTGCCCAGGGTACCACTGTGATGTCACAGTCATGTTGGTTTTATCGTTGTTGCTAAGGTTTCCCGGGCGCGGACTGCATTTGGAGTATGAGTTAAATACAAACTTGATTATAGGTAATTTTCACACGCTCACGTAAAGGCATGTAAGTGAGTTTTATTATCACCCCAGTTTTACAGAGAAGGGTTTGTTATGCTCAGAAAAATTAAATGATAGGTCACAAAACTAGTAAGTAGAGTATCTGGGATTTCGAGCCAGGTACGTCCGACTCTAGAAACTACACTCACGACTACCATGGACAGACATGCCCACATTGTCTTATCAATGATTTTGCAATCTTTATAGAATCAGTGATTTTAGCCCTGTCCTTTCTTGTACAGATGAGAAAAGTTGAGGCCAAGAGTGGTTTGGAGAATATGAAACCCAGCAAGATCTAGAACTCATACGTCTTTATACTTTCCTGCACATACCAGAGCAGCCTGTGATTAACAAAGAATCTGACGAAGAATGTTAGCTACCAGTCAAGGAGGAAACATGTTTAGGTCCTTCCTGACAACACCAATCAAAATAATATATTCGGTGGCAAATTCAGAAGGAAAGCATGTGAAAGTCACATTTGGAAGTGTGAACGATATTTGGATAATAAGAATCCTCTGGATATAAATTGGAAATTAACCCCAATGTGTGAGAGACTTTAGCATACTCAATTTGACAAAGGCAGGCTCAATTCATAAGAGACGCTGGATCCAGTTTGTACCATTTTTAAGATATTTAAGGGAACATAACCTGGATAACTAAGCACTGATTCCAGCACTTATTTCTTCATAAACAATATATACACCTGAAGATAATTCTCTCTGATGTGGGAGCAAATTTCAATATATTTTACTGACAGAGGCTGAAAACAGCATTGATGTTTTCACTGATGTTTACACTGAAAGGTACAATCATCAAAAAACAATATAGCTACAGAACTTAAAAAAGGGAGTATGGAGGGATGGGTGGATGTGTAGACAGAGAGCAGTACTGACACATTCCTTTTTAATTGAGCTATAGTCGACACACAATATTATATTAGTTCCGGGTGTATGGCAGGGTGATTTGGCAAAGTCTCTACATTATGCTGTCCTCACCACAAATATAAACCATTGGTCACCATGCAACACTACTACAATAGTACTGGCTATATTCCCTAGGACGCACGCACTTCTACCTCAAGTTTCTTGTTTAAAAATGCAAGAATATTTCCATTCAGAACGCTCACATTGAACATTTTGACTGATGACCTACCAGCATGCCAGAAGTTGAACTTAATATTTATCTCTGTTCTCTTCGAGACAATACTAAAATGATATTTTTTAAAAAAAAGATAAAGGAAGCACATTTCCAGAGAAAAAGTGAAATGGAGGTGAGAAGACAACATCAGAAAAGAACATATTTTAGAAACTTGAGGAAGATAAGCATGTGGTGGTTCATTTACAGAAGGAATCTAGCTAAGCCTGGAGAAAGGGAGGAAGGGGTGTGCAAGGGAAGCCAGGAGTGAGCTGATGCTGTGGTTGAGTCTGGACAGGCCCAGGCATCAGAGACACCTCTCACTGCTAAGATGGGAATCAGTTGGGGCTATTTGGCAGGAGGAAAGATGAAGATTTAAAGAAAAGCAATTGGACTCCAAGATCATCTTCCCAGACTTATGAGGCTGGTGATACTTTTGCTCTACTCCAGCCTAGGATCAGACAGTGGCCATGTGGACGGTTTGATCAGGTAGACTCTGGGTCTGGGGACATCAGACCCAGGCAATGGCAGGAGTGAGAATATAAGTCATCTTTCTGAATTAGGACTAGATCAGTACCAGCAAATTGACCTCTAGCTCCTTTCTTGCGCTTAGCCCCTCTACTAAGCCCACTCAGTGCAGTCTGATCATATCTACTTCCAAGCCCCACCGCCTCACCATCTCCCTTTCAAGTGGAAATCTCCCTTCTGGAAAGCCACCCAGTTCAAGAGAAGACACCAACATATAACGCCATTTACACATCCTCCAGTAAAATGCCTGGTCATCAGGGACACCTGGCAGCAAAGACATCAACAGCACAAGCCCTACTCCTACTCGAAGACCTTCCAAGTGTCGCTTTAGTCCCTCTATTTTTTTTTTAAGATTTTATTTATTTATTTGACAGAGAGACACAGCAAGAGAGGAAACACAAGCAGGGGGGAATGGGAGAGGGAGAACCTGGCTTCCCGCCAAGCAAGGAGCCCGATTCGGAGCTCGATCCCAGGACCCTGGGATCATGACCTGAGCTGAAGGCAGATGCTTAACTGACTGAGCCACCCAGATGCCCCTAGTGCCTCATTCTTAAACAAGAATGGAATGACATTACCACAGATCCATAAGGGAAAGATGTTAACATGAAACAAAGAGACCAAAATAAACTGAAAAAGAAATATGCTTGAAATCAACACAATACAGAGAAGAAAAATTTCAAAAGACCGATTATTAAGATCTCCAGAGACGGAAGAGAATATATCACATACACGGTGGGGGCTGGGAGGACCAAACATGATATAAAAGAAGAGTCAGAATTGAGAACTCTCATAAATTAAAAAGACTACCGTAAAAAACAAACAACATCAACAACCCCCCCAAAAAAAACACCAAAACCCAAAAAACTATAGAAGGTCGGCAAGATAAAGTCGGGGTGCAACAAAGATGGGCACTTTCCTACGTGCTCCTGCCTGCTGTGCCAGGGGCGGAAACCTGGAGCCTACGTTCAGAAAACATTCTGAACGTGTTGGCCTGCAGGCCAACATTCCACAAGAGGGGACCCCCGTCTGTGGTCTGAGAGGCAGATGCGAGGTCCTGGAGCGGCCAGTAAGCGTTTGGGTCTGGGACAGTATTGACGGTGGCCTCCAGACATCTGTGCTGGGGATCACCCACCCAGTCTTGGCTTGCTGCAGAGCCCCAGACTCCCTGAGCCCCTGAAATGCGGTGAGGGCTGTCACTTGCCCTCTTCCCACTAGCCCTTCCGGTGATTTTTAAAGACTGAATTCCTAGATTAAATTGTTCTCTGATGATGATGTCTCGAGTAGTCTCTGTAACACAAAGAAATTCTCTCATAGTCGGGAAGTAGGAATGAAAACTTTCGTTAGAGCTTGTGTGTGTGGTGGGGCGGAGACTGGAGGTAATCCCAGGATTTGTCACTAGAAGACTTAATAAGTCAAAGGTGGTTGGGGAGCCTGGGTGGCTCAGTCAGTTAAGTGTCCAGTTCTTGATTTCGGCTCAGGTCATGATCTCAGCGTCATGAGATCGAGCCCCACCTCTGGCTCTGTGCTGGGCATGGAGCCTGCTTAAGATTCTCTCTCTCCCCATCCCTCTGACCTTCCTGCACCCCCTCCTTTCCTCTAAAATAAAGGGGTAAAATGTGGTTATGATTGTGCGCCATACACATGTGTATGTGCGTTGGAGCCCAAACAGTACAATACAGAACTCAGATCATGAAGACATAATATTTAGTGGAAACAAGATGAAATGAGCTTAATGCATTGCATTTATGTAAACGAGAGTACAAACACAGGCAAAACAATGCCGCACGTTTTGCAAAGGTCATACCCCTACAGCATACCCACTAGAATGTGTGTGACTGAGGGAAGAGGATGAGGGCTAGGGTCAAGGGCAGACACAGAGGACAGGAGGGTGCTGCCCTTGGACAGATGGAAAACCAGGACAGTTGGGATGGAGGAGTGAGACCCTCTCCCTTCGCCGCATCCCTCACTGGCTCTGGCTCTCTCTCTCACACACACACACCACACAAAACTAAAATCAGGCAGCCAATCTGGAACCACTGCCTACCAGCGCTTAAGTCCAGGAGTGATCTGTGAGCACGGCTGTAAGCACGGAGGGGACAAGGAAGGGGAAAGACAACATAAAGACAGTGAGCTATCAGCTCACTGAAGACAGGGCTATAGTTCACCCCTGCATTCCCAGTGCCCGCAGACATTCAATACATTTTTCTCACACTGAACTGAACCGAAATCAACCTACCTCCTCCCGCAGAGTTCAGGCTCCAGGGGCAAAGTTCCCTAAAGCAAAATAAATCATGTGCACATTCTCGGGTCTCTCTCAACGGTGCTGCTGCATCAAGAGAGTGGAGGGAGCAGTGAAGGGCCAGCTTGTAGTTTGCTTTAGTTCGACAATAACAGTGTCAAGTACAGGGACATAAAGTTAGCCTTCTCCTTCCTGACCTTCAGCTTTTACGCCAGTTCTCCGCAGAAAGGTTTACTGGGGGGATTGGGGTCGGTGCCAGAGCACTGTTTGGGCTCTTAAACAGCCACAGCCAGAATGGGAGGCCTCCATCCATGGCCCTTTGAAAAACAGAAACATTTTCCATGCATTTTAAAGAATCGTAGCTTTAGGCTGGAAATGATCAGGGCTTTATAAAATCAGGGAATCCCTCTCATCACTTACTAAGATCAGATCACTGCACAGAAGACGGCTCTATAAAATCAGAGAAGCTGACAATTAAAACGAAGGTTAAAAAATGTGGAGTGTGTGTAGATGTATAGATACTTACATTCATGCTTACATACACGTGTGCATCTACACAAACATACATACGGGTGCGTATCATTCGTGGACCGGACCCCGAGAACATTTGGTTTCATAAACAGCTTTACTGCTTAATTGGTAATTAGGTCCTGCTTGCCCGTGTGTGGCACGAACATAAATAGGGGGAGAACGGCACCAGGTGCATTCAATTAAAAAAAAGGCTTTAAAGAGAGGTATCGTGTTTTACCACTTGGTTGCATGTTGGAAACATATTTCACAGGTTTATTCCAATGTCAGGGTTGCAATAAATGGAAGTCAGGCTGACTCGAAACAGATATGTCCTGGGGGTTAATCTTTCTGTCTCCTGATTTCCATCACCTACTTTGAAACAATTTAGTCTTCCATTTGGAGAACTTGCCAAAGCCTGTGGCCGAAGCCTGCCCTCTTCTTTATAGAACAGAAGAGCCATATATATATATATATATATATATATATACACATACACACATCTATATATATATATATTTTTTCCCACTTGGAATGATAATCGTCTGAGTCAGGCTAACCATCAAGGCACGGAGCCAATTATGTCCATTATTTCTGTAAAATGGCTCAATGGACTTAGGCACAGCATGAATAAGAGAAACTTGAACAGAGGCATTAAATAAACTGTGAGCCTATGTGTACATGTCCTGCCTCTTATTACCATTCACTGAAGGGCTCTTGGCACATGTGTTGACCCCTGAATAGCGGACCTCGGCAGCATTAGAATATTACGCAATGCCATTATTTTTAGACTTTTCTGAGCATATGAGACGTTTATGGAGTAGCTTAAAACTGAAAACTCAGGTACAGAGGGAAAGAAGACAGAGTGAGCTTCAGATGCCGATTTCTCTGGGAAATAAGTCAATACTGATCCATTAGTCACTGCTAATAACTGCCTGGAAGAAGATTCCTTTAAATGCAATAGCACAGTAGTTTCGGCCCTCATATCTCACAGATAGAAATATGCACACATTTTCTCCTCTTGCACCAGCTTCTCCAAAATCTATAGCCGTGTCTCTAATACATGTATTAAATCTCTATTCTGCTACATTCCGCAGAACCCCTCCAAACGATAGGCCCATGTATTTGTTCTTTGTGCTGATGTGAAGGGTATCCTAGTTAGTATCATTTCAGAGACAAGTTTTCACATTATGAATTTCTAATTTTTTATAACTTACCCTAGGACGAGTGTTTACATGAAACTGCTAGGACTCCCCCAACATTATTTTCTCTCAATATTCTCATGATCATGCACCCAGAGCTGTACAGTTTTAACACACTATCTTTGTATTCCTCAAAACCACTAATAGAAAGTACATAAACTGTACCTTCGAGGCACATAATGAGGCGAATCTGTAAAGAAGTTAAAATTCATAGATTTCTTGTTCACCCGAGTCTTGCTCATTCCTTAAGAAAAATCTCAACTCCTGCCACATCCAAAGAGTCTTCCCTGATTATTTTTTGTATAAATGGGTACAAGTTTTTTGTTTTTACTAGGATCTGCTTTGTATTCTCTAAATAGTTCATGCAGAGAATTTTTTCTCCTCAATTAACTTGCAAATTGCTAAGGGAAGGGTATACATGACATTTTATAACTTCCTGATACCTAATTAAGACGCTATAAATTCATGCTTTGAGACTTTCCCTTTTTGATCCAACATATGGCAAATAGCAGATAAGATATAAAAGATACAATTAAATAACTTCAAAGTACTAAATGTATCCATAGGCTAAAAATGGAATGAGTCACGGAATGTTAGAGGAGCTAACACTGTGGCTCAGTTGGGACTGGAGACTGGAAACAAGCAGAGGTGACCACGGGTCTGGAATCTTCTGTGGGGTAGAAGGAAATAAGTCTGTCACCTGCAGGGGGCGCCAGAGCTGGTCTCACTGCTGGGCCAGTGTGGAGCTTCCTGCCACTGAAAGGGCACCTAAAAAAATCCCGTATTTACTAATTTGGGGGGGAAACAACATTTATAAGGTTGCCTCTTGCAGAGCCACAAAGCAGCGGACAACCCTGCCACCAGGCAACCTTGAGCCAGCACCCTTTGTCAGCAGGACATGAAATCATGACAGACTCCATGAAAATGAGAAGAAATATCAATAGTGGTTTTAAATAGGTATGTTTAGAGTCTCTGAAGGGCTAGAGAAATGAGTAACTCCATGAAAAGAATGAGAAGGTATGAAAATAAAACAGATGCAAATAAAATGGTGAATGGTAGATATAAAAAATTAGAAATTTGTAAAGTAAAAACTATCATTACCAAAAGGATACTAATTGGGATAACCTTTACATTAGACACAAGGAATAATTACATGAGACTATAGTTTTGAAGAATACTATAGAATGTTGCACAACAGATACAGATTTAAAACATGTAGGAGAGACCTGGTTACAGATCAAGATAACTTAATATACTTATTGAAGTGTTCCAGAAGAGTTCTGAGGAAATGTCTGAGAGGCTAAACTTAAAAACATAGGAATTTTCTAGAACGGAGGACAGACACAAGTTCAGAGTAAAAATCTTAAAGTATCAGTCATAACAAGGAAAAATAAGCCCACACACATCTTTACGAAATTGCAGTATATCAAGAATAAAGACTTAATAGTTGGAAAAGAGGACACGATACCTTGAAAAAAATGCCTATTGCGCTGGGGCCGACTTCTTAGCAGCAACAGCAGATGCTCGAAGACAACAAAGTAATGCCTTCTTCACATTCTGGAAGGAACAAAATTTTCATTATAAATCATATACCCAGCTAATGCACTATTTAATAGTGAGGCTATCATAAACGTATTTTGAGTTATATACACTTAGGAGAATGTATATACTACTGTATACCCTCACTAAAACCATTACCAGGTGATGTATTTCATTTATAGAAAGTAAAGGAAGGGTGTAGAAGAAATGAATGGTAAAATATGTGATTAAATGTAATAAACTAATTATAAAAAAAATATTATGGGGGCACCTGGGTGGCTCAGTTAAGCAACTGCCTTCGGCTTGGTTCATGATCCTGGACTCTCAGGATCTAGTCCAGCTTTGGGCTCCCAGCTCCAACGGGAGTCGGCTTCTCCCTCTGACCTTCTCCCCACTCATGCTTTCTCTCACTCTCTTGCTCTCAAATGGATAAATAAAATCTTTAAAAATAAATAAATATTATGAAAATTTAAAGATGTAAATTTTTAGACAATTACAAAGGTGAGTGTTGGGTCTATTCAACATGTTAAAGTCTTCAGATTTGGTTGGAAAATTTACAGAGTTAACGTATGTTCAGTAGTAATTTCTGAAGGAAGAGAATTACCACGCCAGCGAAGGGAACTAGGGAAAGGGAGACTGGTAGTAGTGATGGTAATACTGATGATTAGAGAGTACATCTATTAGTCTACAGGAAAGTAGAAAAACAGGGAGAAAAAGAAAAAAACAACAGAGGCACAGTAAATCAAATATACAAACTGAGTTGGTGGATATAGAATTTATCACAAAATGTTAGAAAGATTAAATTCTCTTAATAAAATTTTAGATTGAATGCAATCTACCCAGAGATTGGTTTCAAGGGTATCATTAAACGAAAGAGCATAGAAAAGTTAAAATTAAAGAACTGTACCATTCACCAGCTAATCAAAAAAAAAAACTGCTTCAGGGGCGCCTCGGTTAAGCGTCTGCCTTCCGCTCAGGTCATGATCTCAGGGTCCTGGAATCGAGTCCCACATCAGGCTCACCGCTCAGCAGGGAGCCTGCTTCTCTCTCTGCCCCTCCTGCTAGTCATGCTCTCTCTCAAATAAATAAATAAAATCTAAAAGGTAAAAAAAAAAAGCTGCAGCAGCATGCTAATACCAAAGTGGAATTTCAACCACAAGTCTTCACTAGGGCAGTATCATTGTGATAAAATGAAGGTTCTAATAGAAGCCAAACAATATAAAAATAAGGAATATGTATGTAGTTAACAATAGTGTCTCAAAATGTGCAAACCTAATTTAAAGGAAATTGATACATCTCGAAATACCATGGAAAATCTTAAATGTATTTTTATCATAAGTAGGTGAAACAGAATATTAGCAAGAGTATGGAAACACTGAATAAACAGTTAATAAGCTGACTTATGCATGTTGATAATGGATATATAAAAAATACTATAACAGCTACAAAACAGATCACAGATACGATCTCAAAATGTATCAGAGAATGGATAGCATAGCATAGCATAGCATAGACCACCTAGTATGACCATTAGTTAAAACAGTCCATACTCATGTTATCTTTCCCACATCACTGGGTCTCTCCTGGGCCTTTCCTGGGCGTACAGTAAGTGCTCAGACATTGCAAGCCTTGAGCTGGTTTCCTAAAAGATGCATTACATTCCAGATTTCACTTTTTGTTGTTTTCTACATAAGCAGCTTAAAAACTCCCTGTCAAGTCATAGGGGTCCCGCAAAGCAAACAGAAGAAAAAAATGGAAACCTAAATGAACCCAAAGCAGTCTTTCATGATATAGAAAAACCTACATGTTATCATTCTTTCATTTTTTTCTCAGGTATATTTGAAATGTGCGAGGCAGCTAAAATTAGCAAAAGACAAAACTCAACTATTCCAAGTTATAACTGGTGAAAGCATTATTAATATTAAATGGTTCAACTCACTAATTTAAGCATTTTGGATTGATCTGCTCAATGAAAATTTTACTGACTTTGCTCTTACCACAAGAGAAAAAAGTGTGGTCAGCCATCATGAAAGAATATGGCAGCTCGTAAAAGTCTCAGAATATATGCCCTTTGAAATTTTTAAGAAAAGGGGTGCCTGGGTGGCTCGGTTGGTTAAGCGTCTGCCTTCAGTGCAGGTCATGACCTCAGGATTCTGGGATTGAGCCCGTGTGGGTATCCTTCTTGCTGGGGAGTCTGCTTCTCCCTCTGCCTCTGCTGCTCACCTTACTTGGGTTCTGTCAAATAAATAAAATATTTTTTTAAATGATGAAAAGAAAATGTTCAAAATGCTCTTATGTAGTTGCAATTTATAGTTATAAATATTCTGAGAGAAAAAGAAAAGCTGGCAGTTATTTAATTTTTGAGAGAGGGAGGTGGGGAGGGGCAGAGGAAGAGGGAGAGAGGATCTTAAGCAAGCTCCACGCCCTGCACAGGGCCCGACGGTGGGGCTTGATCTCACCACCCTGAGATCATGACCTGAGCTGAAGTCAAGAGTCACTTAACTGAGCCATGCAGGTGCCCTAAGGATGGGCATTTTACAAATTATTTTTAAAAGATTTTCTTTATTTGAGAGAGAGGCAGAGAGTGAACACGAGAGGGGAGAAGTTCAGAGGGAGAAGCAGACTCCTCACGGAGCTGGGAGCCAAATGTGGTACTCCATCCCAGGACTCCGGGATCATGACTTGAGCCTAAGGCAGTAGCTTAACCAACTGAGCCACCCAGCCGCTGGATGGCCATTTTAAAGAGAAGCAAGCATACTATCTGTAATACTTTACGTTGGAGAGATACCATGTCTACAGTAACATTACTTGATGTGTAGCTAACATCATTTTACCTTTATACATATCTGCCTATCATAGCTTACCAGCATACTTATTTTTCTCATTATTGTAAGAACTGACACTGACTCTTAAGATTAAATCTATACCTTCATTTCTCCCTCTCCAAATGCTGTCATCAAAGGCAGATAGATACACATTGACTCTTTTTAAAAATTTCACTTATTTAAGTAATCTCTACACCCACATGGGTCTCCAACTCATGACCAGAGATCAGGAGTCACACACTCTTCCGAATCAGCCAGCCAGACCCCCTGACTCACTATTTTTAATGTAAGGATTCTTGTAAACAGAACTCAAATTGTTATGGAAAAACCCTGGAGGGGGGTAACTCCGCTAAGGATTGCTAGTTTCCCCACTGCGCTTTTGTGATCCTTCTAAGCACTTGTCCGTGACATTTCTGTTTTCCTAGTATTTGCTTCATCCTTTTCTTTTTCTGTCAACCAAATTTTTTGGAGGCCTATCGGTTGTGTTTTTTGAATGACTGTGCTCATGATGAATAAGTGGGCAGGCAGAAAAAAGAAAAAAGAAAATTAGAAAAAGAAAAAGGAGAAAGGCCGTCCAGTAAAGAGCTTTAACAATGAATTGGGAAACATGGGCTTTTGTTATGTCTGATTTTGAAGAGCAAAGCTGGTAAGACTGTACTCTAAGTCTCTTATGTATGTATTTCAATTTTGCATGTATCCAAAATACTGTCTACTATGAAGAGTTGCCAAAGAGAAAAGGGGTAACATCATTTGTTTCATCGGGAGCCTTTTTCTGAGGCATCTGAATGTGTTTTCCTCACCAACTCCATCTAAACAATGAACAAACTCTATTAAAGACAAGAAGCAATGTTTGTTGAAGATTTTGCTGATCTCAAATGCTGGTTCAGGAAAGTTATGTTAAATTTCTATGCCCTGATTTTCTTTTACTTGCTCTATAGTCCATGCTTTATGAGCTTGTGGATTTCTATGAAATCTCTAAACTCCCTAGAGGACTTACAAATTTCAACAAATAATACACATGTTCCCTCATTTAGAAAAACCTCAATTGTTCTGAAGGCAAAATATTTCTTTCACAGTGTTTAAAAAGACAAAGCCATTCAGCTCCAATAATCCTTTGATGCGAAAGATAAATACCAACTCAGTAGCGGTATCTCTAATCCAAAACTAAATGAAAAATAGCAGGCATTTTATAATAATGAAATATGAAAAACTCAGGGCATCTGGGTGGCTCAGTTGGTTGAGTGCCCAACTCTTGATTTCAGCTCAGGTCTTGATTTCAGGGATGTGAACTCAAGCCCCATCATTGGGCCCTGTGCAGGGTGTGGACCCTTCTTAAAAAAAATTATGAAAAACGCAATCAAAATTACTGTCCATCTTTAAATGCCATTTCCATTAACTCAAAATTAGACATCTGGGTTGAAAAATTCCCTTTTTCTTGTCATGCACATTATTGATAGTTTCCTTAAATGAAAACAGTATAAATAACTTATTCCCCCAAATTTGTATTTTGGTAATTACTTGGAAAGCTGCAAGACTAAGGAAGAGTCAGAGGTCACTGAGGTGAAGACAGTTTGCAACATCAAAACCTTTAGCAAGGCTTTCAGAAAGCTTTAGTTATTTTAACCATTTGCATACCTTCATGTAATGACAAGGGCAGGATTGAAATTGCAAAGCCCAGACCCACAGGTGCTCATAGACGTGAACTTGTTGACCCTGGATCTTTCAAAAATGTGTTTTTATGGCATGAAGAACATGTCCCCTCCAAAAAGCAAGAAAAATATATGTAACTATATTAAAATTAAAAGAGCACTGGCAAAGTGTCAAGCTAAATTTAGAGCCAGAAAAAAAATTTGTGGGTGGGAGAAACAACAGTAACCCCTCCCAAAGGTATCATGTAATACAAAAATAAAAAGATTCGGACTTCAACAAAAGAGTAATACTCCCTATTTTTTTTAAAAATTTATTTGACAGAGAGAGACATAGCAAAAGAGGAAACACAGCAGGGGAAGAGGGAGAAGCAAGTTTCCTACCAAGGAGAGAGCCCAACAATGCAGGGCTCGACCCCAGGACCCCAGAATCATGACCTGAGCCGAAGGCAGACGCTTAATAGCTGAGCCACCCAGGTGCCTCTAGTACTCCCAATTCTAATAGTAATGACTAATAGTAATTGAACATTTAATAGATGCCAGGCAACCTACTTGACACATACTTTTTGTTCATTTGAAACAGCCTTTCTCTCAAATGGGCCTAAGTTTTTATACACATTTTAGATTTAAGGAACTAGGTTTCACATAGGCTGATAAATTGCCTGCCTTATATATTGTCTTTCTTTTCACTCAACTTCATATTTTAAGCATTTTCAAAGTCATTAAATGATACTTTAAAAATCTTAAAGACATAGAATAGGGCCTTCTAATTACATAATTATATAAATAGACCATTTTATTCATCTGATCCTCAAGTATTGAATACTCACCAGCACTAAGTTATTTGCTTACACTTTGCTAATTACATAGATTAAAAATAAATAAAAATTAAAAATTAAAATAAAAAATTAAAAAAACCCATACATTGTCATGCGATAGTTTGAATAAATATCATGCAAGATTCAAATTAGAAAAATATCCATATTACTGAAACATTTCCTTCTTTTTTCCCAGAGAGTAATGTGTAAAACCCCTAAGCTCCCAACACATCAGGATAATAAAATATAATTATCTGTAACCATCCACTTGTATTAATTTTCGAGTGGCATTCTTCTTTCCATGGTCACAAAAACAGCAGTTTTGCAAACATTTGTGATCTATGTGCCCCGTAACATTTGTGACTGGTCAAGGAGGCCCAAGTTGCTAGCACAGGTACACCACTGGGGCAGCCTGTACCTTCGGTCTCCCCTCCCCAAATGCCATCATCAAGCTTAGGTACAGAGTTGACTCATTATTCAAGTTGATAATGATACAGCTCCTTGGAAACTTTCCATACATTATCCTTTAGCTCTGGGACATCCCCACTGATACAGCTTCTCTCATCCCTAACGGATCCCTTGGATTTCAGAAGTCTCTGAGGCTTTAAGGGTTAGGCTAAATGGACATTGATAAAATGCAAAGGTGACAAAATATAGAAAAATGTGCATCATCTCCTGTGGCTTTTAGAAAGGACAGCGAGGGTATTTTCTACCCACGGTCAGAGAGGGGAATTTTTTTCTGTATAATTGTGCCTGCTAGAACATTTTAAAAAGAAAAGCCATGACCTCACATCCCAACCGTGTATAAACACTTCTGTCGTACAGACCCAGAGGAGGCTAATATTTTTAACGAAGACAAGAGCACAGAGAGAGCAGTTGCATTTATTTTATATCATAGTTTACATCAGACTAATTGAATTTTCAACTAATTAAACAAGAAAACATCAATTAAGTATCTATTGTCTCTATTGTATAATTATATTGTTTTATCGCCTGCGTCTTGTAATTGTTGCCAAGCAGCCTTTTAAAATGCTATCATGAGTCTTCCAGAGAAGGAAACCGAGAAGTTACACGTTTTGGACTCTAAGGGGGTCTGAGAGGTATGCCCCTGCCTTTTGACGAACAGGTGTTCTTGGCACACTGCTCTTTAAAACATCTTGATCTATTAGAAACAGCTGAGCTCATGGAGCTCCAGTTCCTAAAAATTGATAATTGTAGGTGCTCAGGAGTATTTTGTACAACAGCCCAATCCACACCTAAGCAAGTTATCATGAACACCACTTCCCTCTTCTCTCCACTTGGAGCAAGAGAGACAGTAACTTTTAAGAACAAGCTGGTTTCGAGGGTAAGAGAAGCCAAGCTGGAGCCACTTAATTGCATCACTGAGAACGCAGGCGTCTAAGGAACGAGGTATCTGTGAAAGTGGTCCCTATTTAACTCTTTAAATGAATTTCCCTTTTCCTCAACCTTCCTTCCCATTCTCCTGCTTCTGGGGTCAGCTACCCCAAAGGAATCAGTTCCCTTGAGGAATACTGCTTTTAAAAACAGTATTCCCACCCAGCAAAATCTCTTATGTGGTCTCGTGCAGAAATTGTGCTGGGTATGAAATTGCTTGTGTCATATGGACTTAAGCTGGCAGAGACTCTCTCCTCATTCTTTAGTGCTTTTATTCGTGAATCCACGCCTTTCCATAGCTCTTTATTCTCACTTAGTCTAATAATAGCACAATAATAGTAATCATAGCCCAATTCCTATCCAAAATGAAACTCTCCTTCACACTTTGTTAGCAATGACCCTCACACCCATGGTCTGGACTTTCATACCCATCATCTCATTAATATTTTTAACAATCCTGCGAGAAATTCAAAGTATTTCTTAAACACCTTAAGATCACATAGCAGAGGCTCAGAACCGAGATATCTACTGCCAGCCTTAGGAGGCCAGAAAACAAGTAAGGGATGCAAGAATTCTTTCTATTGTGTCTCCTACCACCCTTCCCAGTCCTAATAACCGCCCTCCCACGGAGTTCTCCTGGAATTCCTTTGTGTTTATGCTAAGAACACAGGATTTAGCATTTGAAGTCTAGCTTGGGTTTCTCCATAATTAAGTCTCTGGGTGACTTACCTCTGAAATTATAATGTCCTCAGACAGAAAGATCTTTTGTGCCGGCCTTATAGGACCACACCACTAGAGGTGAAGATAGGACAATGCTGGTCTGTGCCTAATAGAATTTCTCTTACTCCTTGCAGATCTGGGTGCTTCTCTAGAAACTAGATTTTCTTTTTTTGCCTCTGTTTCCTTTTTGTTTCAGTTTTTGGTAGGTTTTTGGTTCTTTGCTCTACCCTTCAAATACCAAGTCCAAATAATACCCACACGTCCGTCTACCTGTGTATCTGCCGTGAGTCAACAACCAGGTGATGATCTCTGATTCTGGCTTATACCTGGAGGGCCTGCTTCCCATCATCACTCTCATCTTTTGCTGTTGGTTTTTAGGTCTGGCCCTGCCTTCAGACTGACGGGATGGCATAACTTAAGCATCCTTTCTGGAAGTATTAGCCGGTCTTTTCCCTCTTTGACCAACTTTGCTCCATGGTCTGTGCTTTAGTCTAGCATAGCCAGGGGTGAGAAAAAAGGGCGCAAGTGTGTGTGGCAAGACCTCCGCTTACAGAAACTCACATTCCTGCCTACCTACCATGGGCTCCACAGTTGCCCAGGATGTTTTTCTCTTCTATAGCCACTTAACATTCCTAGCTCTCTGGTGCTTTTCCTATGAAGTTGAAACAAGGAAACGTATCAGATTCATCTTTGTAGCTGAATGTGCTAAAAACGTCCTGAGAAAATGGCTTGAGAGAAAAGCTAAAAGAACTTGTTTAGAATGATCAGAGTGCATCATATCTGTTCTGCCTTGTTGGGAGAAGGTAACTCTTTTGCCCAAAGCGGGTCTCTGCTGCCAAGAGGCAAATACGGCTGATCCAACCCAGCAAACCAGAAACAAATCTGAGCGTAATGAGACGGGTTCATGGTTCTCATTCTCCCCTGGTCACTGCTGGGTACACTAGGAAGGAACATCTGTGTAGTTAAACAGATGATTGATATTGAAAGGTCTTTGTCACAACAGCCAAGAGTACTATTTTGAGAAACCTGGCTAGGTTTCAAAGTGCAAGCTCACCACTAGCTCGCAGAACTCAAAAAAGATGTAGAAAGCCCTATAACAAAAGCAATTACACGGAAACTCCCAGAAGTATCCGTTTAGAATAGTCTTCTATCTGGAGAAACGTTTCTTCCTAAAATAGTCTCTCAGCTGAGATCATGCTTTTTTTAGTCTAGCCCCCAGGAAGCCCTAGTTACCAACAGCTTGTCTGACCTAAGAAGACCTCTACCTAGTTGTTAATCACGACCAGCCCACGTTTCCCTTATTGTAGGAATATTTTGAGAGCGTCTGATGTACTGTGTTAGAACCATGAAATCTGTTTACAATACCTAAAACAGTCACCGAAAGGATAAAGTCCACGTCCACGCGGTGCAAACCTTCCCAGGCAAAGCAGGAAATTCTGATATGCCTGGTTCGCCCTGGGTCATGCTGCGGCCATCAACATTTCCCCCAAAATATACCCGTTCAGAAGACGTGCACTCAGGACATCCCAACACTATCCCTGACCCTGTCCCTTTGTCAGACCCCCCCACTCCGCTCGAGACCCGGAGGAGGCTCCAGCGGCA
The DNA here is from genome assembly GCA_004024625.1 of Mellivora capensis. Lineage (NCBI taxonomy): Eukaryota > Metazoa > Chordata > Mammalia > Carnivora > Mustelidae > Mellivora > Mellivora capensis. Next base: position 47,053 of record PISX010005263.1, read on the forward strand.
GCCCTCAAAGAGATCAGGAAAATGGTGAAAGCCTGACCCAGCCAGGCCATCAACGGCTCCTAAGGCGAGAGCAGAGTTTGCCGCTGCGAGCAGGGCAGGGCCCGCACGGGCACCGCGAGTTTGCTCTGGACGGTTCCTGGCCTGCCCCACCTCCGTGCGCACGGGGTCACCGCGTTTTCCCCCCGCCCGGCCCCCTCTTACCCTCCCGGGGCCCCTCTCGAGGGCCCAGAGGCCGAGGGCCCCCCAGATATCCGAGCCGGGGGCTCTACCATTCTAGAAAGCGCCGCGGGCACAGTGGGGCCTCGGAGATAATGCGGTCTCCGCGCTAGAACCCCTCGGGGCGCCGAGCGTTGCGCCCGTCGGGGGGCGCGCGGGGCGCTCGGGATGGGGGGCGCGCGGGGTGGGGGGGGCGCGCGGGGGCGGGGGGCGCGCGCCCGGCCCAGCCCAGCCCAGCGGCCGCCACCCGCCCGCGTTCCGGGCGTCGCCAGGGCCTCCGCCGTGGCCGGGTCCGCAGCCCCGCCATGTCGCGCTACTGCCGGCGCAAGTACAAGAGCGGCGACCTGGTGTTCGCCAAGCTGAAGGGCTACGCCCACTGGCCGGCCCGCGTCGAGCACATGGCCGAGCCTAACCGCTACCAGGTGTTCTTCTTCGGGACCCACGAGACGGCCTTCCTGGGCCCCAAGCACCTGTTCCCGTACGAGGAGTCCAAGGAGAGGTTCGGCCAGCCCAACAAGCGGCGGGGCTTCAGCGAGGGGCTGTGGGAGATCGAGAACAACCCCACCGTGCAGGCCGCCGACTACCAGCTGGCGCCCGAGGAGCGCGGCGCGGCCGGGCCCGGGCCGCAGCCGCAGGCCAGCGCGGGCGGCAGGGCGGGCCGCAGCGACCCGCCGGGGCAGCCGGGCGGCGACGGGCCGGCCGAGGAGCAGGCCGAGCGGGCGCCGCCCAAGCGGGGCGCGGGCGAGCTGCCCGAGGGCTCCCCGAAGCGCCCCCGGGAGGCCGAGCCCGAAGCGGCGGCGCAGCCGCAGCAGCAGGAGCCGCCGCAGGAGCCGCAGGAGCCGGAGGCCGCCGCCGGGGAAGGGGCCGCGCCGCCCGTCGTGGAGCCGGAAACCAGCGGCGCCGCGGCCCCGCCGCCCGCGGAGGCCCCCGAGCAGCCGGCAGAGGCCGCGGCCGCCGAGCGCGACAGCCTGTAGTCACCAGTTTCAAGAAGAGCCCCCACCCCTTCCTGCGCGGCCCGGCTGTTCCCGGGGAACGGGCCGCGGCCTGCAGCCTGGGACGCTCCCCCGGCCCCCACCCTGTCCCCCTCCGCCCACCGCCCGGCCCTGGGGGTTGACCCGGAGGGGCAGGCCACCCGCCCCCCGCTCTGTGCCCCCGCACCCCCGAGGTCGGAGTCAGGCCTCTACCCCCCGGGACGAGCTGAGCCCGCCGCGCCCCTCCCTGCCCGGAACTGCTTCCCCGAGGCTTCAGTTGAGGCCTGGACCGGCCGTTCCCACCCCCAGACACCCCCTCTCCCCCTCCCCCGGGCACTCCGGACCCCTGCGTTGGAATGGGGGTAGGAGGGGAAGGGCTGGAGGGTACCTGCCGAGCAGGGGTTGGGGAGGCCTCCAGGGGCCGGAAGGGGCCACCCCCGACTGCGGTGGTGGTGGCGGGCGGCCGCCTTCCGGGACTCTCCGCCGCTCCCTCCTTACCGAGTCCTGTTTGCGCCTTCTGGGATTTGTCGCTTTTTTCATCAATTTGGGAACTTCCCAGTTGTCCGTGAGATGGGAAGGGTTCGCTTGGCCCGGCTCTTTGGATGGGAGTGGTGAGGACATCTGTCCCCATTTCCATCTCTGGGGTTTCATGGGATGTTCTGGGGAGACTCCTGGCCACCCCTCTCCCTCTCCCCACAGCCTCAAGGCCACCCTACAGTCGTATATGTCACTCAGGCATAAAGGAAAAGGCATGTAGTTGGAAATATTTTTAATGAAAAGATTTTTTTTTTCCCTCAAATGAAAACTACCCTGGCCATGCCCCTGTCAGCCGGCCCACTCTGCCACTGCAGACTCCATTTCAGAGATGGACTAGAAGTTTCTGTTTGGGGTTTGAGGACTTTCTTTTTATAGTTAAGGCTTTGGTGTTCCTTGGCAATGCCAATTCCCATCCGTGACGTCCAGCACCCTGACCCTCTCAGCACTGTCACCAGACCTGAAATGTAACTTCCTGAGAAGAGAGAAGGAAGTGAGTGCCCCCTCCCTCCCAGCCTCTTCCTGAACCTCTCCGTGTGCCCTTCTTCTGTTGTCTCCTTCACCTCTAACCTCCCTTGGGCTCTGATGAAAAATTGTTGACTGTAGCTTTGGAAGTTGAGAGCTGAACTATTTCAGTTCCAGGAAATAAAACCTGTTGATTAAACAAATCTCAGGTCTGTTCCTTTGGTTTCTGAAGAATGGGCCCTTAAGATGAATGCCCCCTCACATCCTGCGTTAAAAGCAATCATTGGTAACACACAAGGATGTTTTAGAATCCCCCCCCACCCCTTGATAAACCTCCATTATCTCAAGGAGTCTGCCCTTCTGGGCCATCTGTAGGAGTCCCCCCACACTGTTCAGAACCAATGGAAAGAAGTCAGCTTAAAATGTTTGAATGGTGCTACCCTGGGACGATAACTGAGTTTCTAATACTCTACACGCTGTACCAAACAACAGATTTAGAGAAGGAGGGTAAGAGGCTTGGTCCTTCCTTTTATTGTTGTGATTGCTTTCCCGGATCCCATTACGACCCTCCTGGTAAAAGGCACTTGCTTTATATTTCCAGTTCTTAAAATATGTCATATCTGCAGAATATTTTGGGTTATATTCAGTGGCTCTTTGCATATATTGGGGGATATTTAAATATCCTTAATGATAGTGACATGCTGCTTTCCAGGTCTTGTATTTGTCACCACTGCATGCATGCATGCAGAGGCTTAGTAAATACTGGAGTCCTTTTCATAGAAAACACCAGGCCATCAGCAACCAGCATGGTTGGCAAATAAGACAGCCCTGTTTTCCACCCCGTGCAAGGTGATGTTATCTTCCTCTGAGGCGGAAGTCAAGATGATTCCTTGTTTTTCAGTGCTGCTATTGTAGTCATATTAATACTCGAAGTTACTATTTGATGAATGTCTACCATGTGCCGAGAAGAATGACCTCATTCAATCTTTGTAATAGTCTCGGAAGGAGACCTTGATATTCAAATTTTCCACTGGAAACAGCATGGTTCAGCGAGGTTAAAGTAGCTTTTCTTGTGCTTCATGGGACCCTGAGGATTCAAATACAGGTTTTACTGGTTCCAGCCTAAACTTTGTCCCCTGAATTATACATTCAAAAAAAAGCACTAACCATGAAATCGGAAATTGATAAAATTGCTTTTTTAGTTTTGATAACAAGTAATTGGGAGAGCAACTAATTAATATGTTCTGTACATAATGTCTTTATTAATACAACTACCCGATTAAGTACCTACTATTTTCTGATTAAAGGCTGGGGACCTGAGGTTCAGAGGTACTAAGTAATTTTCCCAAGTAAGTAAATTTCCCAAGTAAATGAACTAAGATCCAAAGGCAGGTCTTTGTCATAGGTCACAGATGCTTTGTTTCATGATAGTTCATGGGTTCCTATTGACTAAGACTTCCTATTGAACGAAATGGGAGTACTTATTTTCCTCTACTATTTTGAAATGAACATTTAGAAATGTATACAGCCAAGAATGTATTAAACAGTGCTAGTGGGTGTGTAAAAAAGACAAAACAAAACAAAGCATCTGGGGCCCCTGACAATTGTTCTGTCATTAAAGGACTTGGTGAAATGATGAGGACCATTGCACATTCCCGGTTTTTCAAGAAGTATGCGACTATGAAAAGTTCAAATATGGATTGATATATTTGCCATAGGCTAGCACGTGATTTTGATAAGGTTTTTATGGACACACATCTTCTGAAATGATTCAATAACCTGGAAGATAGAAAATGAAATTACTACCATTTGAGTCCCTCTCTTTGCATTATCTCTTTCTTCCTTTTTTGTGTCTAATGTTGAGGATGGAAGAAAGTTGGGGTCTATTAGGAAGCCTCGCATACATTTGCCTTCCCAGCGACATCAGCATGGTTGTGAAAAAGTCCATCCATCTAACAGAGCCTCTGAGCAGTGATACACAGAAGTAGCACACACAATTGCAGTGCAATCAAGAAAGGGAAACGTGGACAATCTGTATTCTCGCCCTCTTCTCTGAGGTGGCAGACCCCATTTGTATGGTCTGGTGGTCGAGAGATGGGTTTTTTGTGTGTGTTCCGAAAAAGACGCTAGTCTGTAAAACATTTTTGGCTCTCTGCAATTCCCAGTAATTCCAGTGGTGCGTTGTTTGCTTTTTTGGTTGGTTTTGTCTTTTTCTAGAAAATGCGTGAAAATTCAGTGACAGAATTACTGATCATTAACGAGTTACCTGGCTGAACAGAGCGCTCCGCTGGGCTTTTTCCTGATGCGGCACTGCAGGTACCCAACCGGGATCATGAGTGTTGGGAAGGTCTTGGGCAGGCGTTCCACGCAAGTGCCCACTCGTCTGTTGTCAGTGATCTGCGGACGCTTTTAGCCTACTGGCTTCGGTAAGGCTCTCCAAGCATTTGATGTTTCAAACAAATGTCACCGATGATGTCAGCGTGGCAAGGGACTATTCCACTGGTGGATGTAAATTTTGTGTCTTTTAGCTCCCAAGCTGTTCTGCAAATTCTCATCAAAGGTGCAGATTCGTCTTTGTGGCTTGTACCTCTGTTTTATGTTTCCCGGAGTCGATATTGTGGGGCCCATAGGGCGTCTCCTATTCACTTCGTTGTCAACAGGCTTGTCAAAGGGAAGCTTTGGCTGCACACGCCATGTGCACGTGCTGTTCCTTGCGTTGGGGAAACACCGCCTCCCTCTTCTGGGCCTGGCCGGAGAGCCAGCCCCTGTGTTCCTACAGCGTCCATGCTCATGTTGACTATATTCTAATTTCTTGCACAGTCGTTGCCTTTCCACTAAGCTGGAGGAGAAAGAAATACGTTTCGTTAATATTTTATCCCCATTCCCAGAACAGGCCATCACAGAAGCACACAGTAGCGATTTTCTAAATGCTTGGACGTCTGCCATCTGATGCTCCTTAGAATCACGGTGCTGGAGTAAACATCACGCGTGAGGCTGGACACACTCTGACCCCGTCAGGGAGGCAGGGTAAACTGACTTACACACTCACGATGTGTGCAGGCTGGGGTGCACACATCGTGAGTGTGTAAGTAAAATGGGATTTTACGTCCATCATTTTCATAATGCCTGACACCCAGGCATTATGAAATTCTGGTGGCTGCCTTTATCAGACAGGAGCCATGTTTTAGCCCTTCAGCCTAAAAGTTAGAGCACTAATGGATGTGTATGCCACAGAGAACTTGGATCTGCCATTCCTTCAGCCTTAATGATATAGATGCCTCACTGGGTGTAGACAATTCTCAAAAAGTAATGTATTTAAAGGCACAGGATCTGCTCACTCCCCAATATGGTCCCAATCTCAGAAGCCAACTCTCGGGCTTGTATAGAAACACTTATGTTTCCCACTCCTGGTGGAAAAATTGACTGTATTAGACTTTGAGCTCTTTAAAATAGAGACCTCCTAAGTGGTTTTCTAGAGTCATTCTGACAGCAGACGATTTTCTCTTTGCAGTCTGATTTTATACGTAAACTTCATCCTCACCGAAAGGATCCTGAGAATGTCAGCGAACACACAGAAAAAAAGATTGTGGCCAAGGGCTCCAGATGGCCGGGGGCAGCTTGTGGCCTCTGTCGATCAAGGGCACTCCCAGGCATGGAATGTTCGAGTCTTTGGCATTGGGACCAGTGAGAAACAAGCTTCACCTGCTTCCTGCCCTGGTGTGTGGTCAGTGCCTGAGGACTGTGGGTCGTTCGGTGAGTGCCCTTGTCCCTCTCATGTTTTACCACTTGGAGACAAGCTCTTTTTTCTGCCCAGAAAGTGAACAGCTGCATTTCCTCCTCCTCTGATGAAGCTTTCCCTAAATTACTACATCAGAGTTTGGTTTTGCTCCAATGTTGCATAAGACCCTGGTTTTCCCTTAACAACGTCTATCCCACTCCCCTGTGCTCAGTAAAACAGTAAAATTCCTTTACGGGTTCGCATCAATCACTAGGTTATACGTTCTGTGGAGACAGGAATTGTGACCATTTTGCTTATTCTAAGAGCCCACCAAAGTGCCTGGTTCATATTAAGCTCTCCATACACGGTTGTTAATAGAGAAATGGATGAATGACTAAACCACCCCCAGTCTCAGCACAGCCCTCAGAGGGAAATTTGTGGAATTCTGTCATGCCTAGTAAAACATTATAAGGATTTTTTTTAAGGGTGTGGACCCCATTTATTAAATAAGATTATTTTGTTATTATATGTAGGTAGGTGTTGGTCTCATAAAATAACCAACTTCAGCAGGACTGGAGCCCAAGGAAGGTCAGTCAGATCAGCCGAGGTCGCCATCCGAATGAGATAGTCAACACAGTATGGGCCTCCTTAAGTTACATTTTCCCTGGAGTCCTCTGATACTTCATCAGCAACTTCCCTTAAGGAAAGAGGCAGCTTGGTGGCAGCTGGCTTTGGAGATTCCCAAACTCCGATTTAATTCCTGGCTTCGCGACCGAAGATCCGTGTGATTTCAGTTTTCCTCAGCTCAAAGTTGTGAGGATGACTTCCCCGTGACAGGTTTGTTGTGAGAAGCAAACGAGCTCATACATGTTAGAATGTCAGGCGCGGGACGGCGCACGAGACAGCCCTGACATATGTGTGAATTCCCTTCCCCGCGAAGCAGCCCGGAGAACTAACCGTCCTGCTGGAGACCATCGGAGCCTACCTTAGCACTTTCGTTTAGGAAAACACTGGAGGCCTCTGCCAGATGCCAAGCCGCTCCCTGGTGGAGACGGACGTGACAAGGTTATATTTAGCCCGCCCATCCACAGGCAGCCGCTGAAATCTCATCCTCCCCGTTTCCGCATCTCCTCATCAGACTCCCCCACTGTTAGCCGAGTTATTTCATACCCACATATCCAGTTTTAAACAGCCCTCTTCTCTGGCGTGACTCATCGCTCCCGTGGCTGGTTTTAGGGCTCCGTTATTTCCCCAGGAGCCACTCTGTCTTCCAATGGGGATTTTTTTTAAGTACACCTCCTCAAATACCTCCTAGTCCTGATGTTTTTTTTCTCATTTATTTATTTTTTTGACGATAGGAATAGGAATTCTATGGCTCTAGCTGTTTTCTCAGGTTCCTCGCCTTATCTGCCAGGGTGCCTATCTGTTCACACGTAATTCTAATGAGCTGCCCATCTCGATTACTAGAAGGCACCGGAGGGTTCCAGGGGATGGACCATTCTTTTCAGAAACCCTGTCAGGTCTCACGTCCTCCTGTGATTTAAGTGTCACTTAATTTTGCCTTTTTTTTTTGTTTGTTCACACCCTGGCTGACTTCTCATCGCAGTCATTATCCACGAGTCTTGGTGATCTACTTAACACTTCATTAAAAAATACATTCAGCTCCGCTTCTTTCTCACTGCCCGCCCCTCTTCACTTGTCAAAAGACCCGCTTTCCCCTCTCACTCGTGATTCTTCCAAGGCTCAGGGTGCGTCAGTTGCAGCTTCTCCCTTGCAGGCAGCGGTGCCCTGGAGGGCCACTCCTCAGCAGGGTCTGCTTCTCAGGCTGCACATCTTCGACGTCGTTTCTTTCCTTATTGTCTTTGGGCTCACTCTTCACCGTAAGGCATACACACCAACAGTCAGCAAATGTTTTGAGGACAGGACCTTGAACATCTTTTTAAAACAAAAACAAAAGTAGGAAAGGACACGAGTCCCCATTACATGGTACGAGCCATTGTTTTTTTCTTTTGAAAATTAAAAATCTGCTGAATTATTAGAAACCTCACAGCAATGTTGCTCTCCCAGGGTTTGTGCGATGTGGGAGCTGGAACGAAGTGCCTTCTGGCTACTGGTGAGTGGGGCCTGCTGCGGGCGCTGGTGGCAGACAAGCTCTTGACCCTCATGAAGCTTATATTCTAGAGGAGAAACAGACAAGTAGACGATGAATAGATGCCACGGAAATTTCCGAATGCTGCAATAGCAGCATGTGGTAGAGAAATGGCAGAAGAAAGAGCAAATATTCTCAACAATGTAAAAACTAAACTTTGCGTATCATAAGGCTCTGAGTAAGTCTGTGGCTCACTTCATATTAAGTTCTTTTAACAGAACAAAATGTTTCTGAGCTCCTGTGAATTCATAGCATTATTGCCTCTGCTAGTGGTTCTCAGGCTTTTGAATGCATAGAAAAAGATCCCGGAGACTTTCATACCAACAAGCATCCCTATATGTGTGGAGTAGCAACAATAAGAAAATAGCACCCATTTAAAAAAAGTTTGTTTATTTACTTAATTATGTTCAATTAGCCAACATATAGTACATCATTAGTTTTTGAGGTAGTGTTCAATGATGCATAAGTTGTGTATAAAACCCAGGGCTCACCACATGTGCCCTGCTTAATACCCATCACCCAGCTATCCCATCCCCCCACCCTCTCCCTTCTGTAACCCTCCATTTGGTTCCCGGAGTCCAGAGTCTCTCATGGTTTGTCTCCCCCTCTGATTTCTTCCCATTCAGTTTCCCTCCCCTCCCCTGTGGCCCTCCACATCATTCCTTATGTTCTACATATGAGTGATACCCTATGATAATTGTCTTTCTCTGCTTGACTTGTATCACTCAGCATAATCCTGTCTAGTTCCATCCATGTCGATGCAAATGGTGGGTATCCATCCTTTCTCATGGCTGAGTAACATTACATTGTATATATGGACCACATCTTCTTTATCCATTCATCAGTTGAAGGACATCTGGGCTCCTTCCACAGTTTGGCTATTGTGGGCATTGCTAATAGCACCCATTTTAAAAAAAGTATTTATTTATTTATTTATTTATTTATTTATTTATCAGAGAGTACAGGCAAGCATTGGGAGGGGGCGGAAGAGTGAGAGAGAATGGCAAGCAGACTGCAAGCTCAGAGCCCAGCAAGGGGCCTGACTCGGGACTCTGGGAGAGGCCTGACATAGGCTTGGACAGGGGGCTCAATCGCACGACCCTGAGATCACTACCTGAGCTGAAACTAAGAGTCGGATGCTCAACCGTGGGAACCACCCAAGTGCTGCGCTGGCACCCATGTACTGAGCGCCTCCTGTGCGCCAGGCAGTCTTTCAGGGGCTTTGAGATACACCAGTGAACAGTACAAGCCAAGTTAAACCTAGTACCTGGCTTCTTGGTGCTTCCATTCTAGCAGGCGAAGTGAGAGGCAATGAAAACTCAACTTAATAAACAGGGAGATTCTGTTGTATGTTAGAAGATTATAAGAGACACAGCTGAAAGCAGAGCAAGATGAGCAGGGCTGGAGAGTAGTCTGAGGGGGAGGGGGAGCTGCGCCAGCTAAACCGCCCAGTGAGGGCGGTGGCCAGGTTTCCCTGTGCCCCCAGGCTCTCCCTTGTCCCCCGCCATCTCTCAAGCCATCATATCGGAATACAAGTGAATAGAGCAGCATCTTTACAAAGATGACCTTGAATCGATATATTTATGAAAATGCAAATAACCCACAAACTCAAATACTTTGTTTATAATTACCTTTATAACATGTATAATGTGACTTATAATATATCACACCTCACAACAGAGACAGACACACAAATCCTATAATACTTGAAGGGAGAACCGTCACTCACTGTGGCTTATTTGCCAAGCTGTCATACACATCCACGGGGCATCTTTCATGCCGTGGTATAGACCCAGATTTTATCGTTAGGCTATTTAACATTTTTAACCTCTTTTTTTTTCTTTCCTGCTCCCCAAATAGAAAGGACTCAACCACAAGGGCTATGAAATTTCCCCACAGATCTGCAGCAACACTTAGCAGAGTACTTCGCAAAGAGTCACCCATCGTTATTAATTAGCTGAAATTCACAAAGTCAAAAAGTAGGTGGGAGTTGGCAGCACATCTCCTATCCGGAGAGACGTTTCAGATGGGATATGAGTTACGGTAGAGGTTGGATGCCATTACCGCCCCAGGGAGCCTTCAGGAGGCATGTTGTTGTTGTCTGCCTATAGTCTCACTTTGCAAGGATTTGCCCAAACACTTCCCCGCCCCAGTCTTCACCAGCTAATGTCCCTGAATACAAACTGAGCAGCTCACGCTGGGGCGCGTACATGCAGGGAAGCATGTGCAGGTGGGGAACATTCTAAAGGCTACTTTCTGTTGTGACGATCAAAGTCAAGTTTTTACTTAGATTTCATAAGGATGCGTTGGTAGGTAGAGTTTCTAGTTAGCGTGAAGTCATTTTAGGCTTTAAAGCCTTCTCCATTTTTTTTTTTTTCTGGTCCAGGATCTGAATTGTTGGTTCATGACAAGAGCAGGGTCTGGTGTTATAACCGCCAGAAATCAAATCTGTTTCCAGGATCCCATGTTATCCAGGGACCCAAGGAGAGATCCTGTGGTATCCTGGATTTTTGTGAGACCTAATTTGAAATGCCAATCTTTTAGCTGGAAAATCTAAGCCTGGGATGGATGATGGTGCAGAATGTGCAGAGATGCGCTTAGGATAAGTTAAAAGCCCCCTTTCACATTATAGAGGAAACCAATAATTTTGCTATTTCCACTTGATCGGCGTTCCTAACGGCTACTCATTCGCTAGCAGCCTTTGCCACCCAATCTGAGTGCCACAGCCAAGGAGAAAAAATGCGCATTAAGGTCCCTTGTTGAGCAGAGAGAGGCTCTTTGGACCACATCAATTAATGAGAGAACGAGTACCCACCATCTCATATTTCTTAGGACTGTCATGAGAAATGGACACCCTGACTATATTTTAATCAAGTTAATATAAATGTTTGAATGCCATGCAGATGTAGCTCAGCGCAGGTATTCCATCCTATTTCTGGTACTGTGGGTTAAAGAGAGAGAATGATGAAAATGGTATCTTACATTCCCAGTGCTCATTGTGGAACAATGAAACCCAGACACGAGACTGACCCTACTTTCTCATGTCTCCTCCCCCACCCCAAGCAGAAAGTATCACTTATACCAGCTCCCAGAAACAAATATTACACCATGCAGGGGGCCCCCTGATTGCACTCAGCCCATGAGCTGGGTAAAGCGATTCCCTCAAAGCTGAATAAAAACGATACTGACCAGGTTAAAAATGGTGGACAGAGTGGCCCCCCCAACCTTCCCTCCAGAGATATAGCTTGCCCCCTGTGTCATCACGGAGAGTCAAAGATAAACTTCCTTGACAGAAGCTGCATATTTAGCCTTTTTTTTTTTTCTTCCCGATGGTGTGGGATCAGGATGGATACCGCATATTTATCAATTTTGAAAAATAAATCAACCCCGCCTCACATCTGGTTAATGACAGGGTGCCTCATACATTACTTGGAGGGCTGTTTTGTTGTTGAAATAAATAGATGCCCCCAAGAATTATATCGTAAAAATAATTCACATAGCATGTCTCTGCTGGGCTGTTCTCTCTGCGGCCGCCCCTGCTCCCCCAACCCTTAATAGCCATTACACATAGCAGGGCACTCGAGGTCACTAGTGTGGTCTTTGTGCACAGGCCCTACTATCCATCCTATGTCATCCTCCAGATTGTGAGCTATGGCCAACGGATTAGAAAACCAGTTTATTCTTTGTATACGGGATGTGGGTTTGACCTTGCGCTGTGCTTTTGCGTCTTGTATGATCTCGCAAACCCTCGACGCAAGACTTTCAAGCAGCCTGGTTAAAAAAAAAAAATCTCCAACTGTGCTTTGGTTTTGAGTTTAAATCCTAATATTCCAATCATTTGTTGGTTTTGCTATGAAGATGCCTGGGGCATCCAGCTGCAGCTGGCAGGGCAGACTTGCCATTGTTAGTAATTAGAAGGAGCCTGGTAGTGATTCAAGGTAGCTCAGAATTCATACATTAAACACACACACACACACACACACACACACACAAATGTGTTAGTGAGATGTAGTTTGCTGAATTCATTAGAGCTGTGTGGCTGTCTTCTTAACCTTGCTGCCCTCCTCATTATACATGCAGTCAGTCACCAAAGGCCCTGCTTTCCTGCTGTGCTCCTGAAGCCTCATAAAATGCATCAAATATGAGATGAATCTTTTGGTCTTCCTCTCTGTTGGCCACTGTCTCTGAGATTTCAGCTATGCTGATGTAGCGATAAAATGAAATAAATTCCCAACACCTAAAATGTGTGCTAGGGCTTTGTAGGCACAGAATAAAAGCCTAATGAATTAATAAAGAAAGAAAGGATTACACTAAAGGATATTGTTTATGGTATTTCAAAGACAGCAGCTTTATTTTACCCCAGAAATTAATCAATAGAGAATCTTGCACACCCACAGAAAATTCTCGAGGGACGCAAAATTCTATGATTTCTTCTTGGTGTTGTCTTAGTGACCAAGAGAGCAGCACCTGAATATGTAAAATAGTTTCCCCCAACACAACGTCCCATTTCAGGGGTTATTTTCTTGTCTCTAAAGAAGGTATTAACACGCATTAACAATTGGACTCTGAAAATAGAAGGGGATGCTATTTCAGAGGGCAAAAGTCATTTGAGCGCTGTAATGGGGAAACGCTGATGGCATAGCCAATTAATGGGTATCACAAAATTAAAGCCAATATCACACATTAAACAGTGTGATAAGGTCATTTGTGATCATCTCAGTCAGTAACTTCATTCCATCAATTTCAGAGTTTAAGATTAAGGTAGGCAAGGAAGAATCATTGAAACAATCCCGAGTCGTTTACATTTTAATTTGGATCACGCCTATATGTTTTATGAGCTCTTCCATTGCAAATAAACCTCAATCCAACTTTTTTGATCCACTCTTTGATTTGCCAGCATCATTCATCTGGAATTTAAATTTAGCTGGAATGAACCAAATTTCCTTTTAATGTAGATGTGCACAGAACAGATAATTAATAAATTTCCTAATAGACTTTGCCACGATACCCGTAAACACGCTTCTGAGTTTTCATCGCGTCGGCCTTATGAAGTCTTATTTGGTGGAGGGACCATTGTAATCACAAACAGAATCTGAAGCTGAAGATCAGGGGAATGAATGTAGAAAGGTCATAAAGAAGAGCGAAAATGGGGATCTGGGGAAGATTGCCGAAGCCAAGCAAGAGGATCAGACGTCACGTGGTCTGCGGGGACGCCAAGATCCAGTTCTCCCCGATGTTTCCTGGCGAGCAAGTCTGGCTTCAGCTTTGCTCTGTCTCCAGACTTATTCAGTGACTCTACCAGCATTTTCAGGAACATTCACAGGAAACGCTCATTGAGAAATTTTGGGGAATCAACCACAGAGGTATTTTTGTGTAAAAATGTGCTCTGTTACTCAAGAACAAATTTCCCTACACGTGTGTAACAGCAAGTGTTTAGACACATCTTTCAAAAAACAATATTTTTTAACAGCCCCAGCCTTCTTTACGATAACATACCTCCATCTTCCTTTCTAAGATGGTGAGAGTAAGAAGTTTTCCCCCCCCTTCGTGGTAGCAAGTTACAAACATACATCGGAAATCTACAAGAAAGAATTTCTGAAAGCTGTCGATTCGCATTTATAACTTCACGGGAAAGTTTTTTAAAGCTCAACATTTGAATATTTTTGCATTAATTAGGAAGCAGGCTAAGTAGTGAGCTCTAAGGGTGGATTATGAGTTCTGACCTAATGTCTGAAAAATGAAGAGAGTGTAATGATTTAAACCAAATTCTAAAGCCCTTATCCACAGTCTGTGTCTTTACTTGCCTCCTGGTCAATCTTGTTTACAACGTATAATTAAAGAGGCGTTCAGTCTCTTGGAAGGTGTATGAAAGGAGCCGAGACTTAGGAAGGCTGCGGTAAGTGACTTATCTCAAACCCTTCCTCTCCAAGCAGGGCGGTGAGCTCTTATGGTTGTGATGAGATGAAATACCCGTCTTTAACCCAAGTCTACTAACGTCCCCTTGGCACTTAAAAGTAGTTCGCAGTTTTGTGTAGTGTCACTGTTTCTTTTCTGGCAAAAAAAGCCTTTTTTTTTTAGTGACCAGGGGTGACTCACTGCTCACATCCCAGAAATACGGTTGTCCGTGACAGTCAGCATCCTGGCTTCTGATTGTGAGCTCTGATGCTGATGACATTGCTCGAGCTTAACACTGGCCAGGGGAAAACCCTCCAACGTCAGGGCGGTGTGACTTAGCTCTCCTCCCAGAGCTGGCCAAGCCACCCTCACAAGCAATAGAAAGTAGAAACCATTTAAAAATACAGATTTCATTTTGCTACAAGAGAGCTCAGAACTTAGCTCCCAAGTCTGAGGACGAGGACCGCTTGCTTCCACGTGCCATCCCGGATTTCCAGCTAGGATTCGCGCAGTGTGAGCAGAGTGTAAATGTGTATTTGACAGCATTACGGTACAGGGTCGACTTGACTAATGTCTTCCGTGCCGTGTGGACATGAAAACATGCAGGAAATCGCTGGAGAAACCCTGTAGGCTCAGCCCCAAGGGTGTCTCCCGACCAGACTGATGAGGCCGGAACAGTGGGTTCTGGATGTTTGCCCATCGGCTTCGAGGCATATGTGCTACTGACCCATAAACATGGGGGTTGGCGGTGGCTTAGATGGCTATGTAATATTGCCCCCATTTCACATCTGAGTTTTTATTAAATGATCATTCGAAGTAAAATCACGAACCCACAAATATGTTCAAGAAAATCCTTGAACAGCCACAACAGATGTCCTTTTGCTGATGGTGTATTGTTGGGGGGGGGGCAGAGCCAAGGTGGAGAGTGGAAGAAGGTCCCCCGATGCCCCTGACGTGTCAGGAATGGCGCCTCCCCAGGACCTCTCCAGACCCCAAAGTTCTCCCCCGAGACCACAAGTGTCCGCTTACCTGCCACACATGGCCTTGGCAACAGCCTGAAGATGACATATAGAAGGACTTTTTGTCCTTTTCGTCTCCCTTCTCCTGGTGGGACAGCACAGGGCTGCCAGGCTCTAGGAGAGGGAGGAGAGCGAACTGTGAGTTGTGGTCACAGAGTGGGGTCCCACTGGGCCGGGACACACCAAACACGTTCCACAGGCAGTGGACTGAAGTGTGGAACTGAGTGGAATTGTTAATTTTTTTTAAGGAGGCTCCACCCCCAACATGGGGCTTGAAGTCACAGCCCTGAGATCGGGAGTCCCATGACCTACTGATTGAGCCAGCCAGGCGCCCCCGCACTGAATTAAATTAGTTTGGACTTTTAAGCAACTGATAATAGTTGACAAATGACAAAATCTGATTGAGATGACATTAAAGTACAAGGAAAAGGGCTTTTACAGAGCAGGTCTGAAAACAGTGCTCAGAGGAGAAAAAATATCACATATCCATTACACTAAGTAAACTTTTCAATTTAACGTCACGTTCCACACCTTTTTCTGGGTTGTGTTGAATGAATGAATGGATGGATGGATGGATGAAGGAATTCGGGCCCTGTCACTAACTGCAGAGTTAAATGCATGTTTTTCTACTCTTAAAACAAAATCAAAACCTCAGTAAGCAGATGGTAGAGGCTTCTATTTTCCAGGAGACGGAAAACCTGGCCTGCACTCTTTAGCTCATGACAGTGGGAGGCTGTGGTCTCTCCCTTGGGCAACATCAGCCCCAGCAAATCTCAAATTATCAGGAAAGCTAATCTATAGTGTTCACTCTCTTTTTTTTTTCTTATTTCACTAAATTGTGAAAAAAAACACACCTTTTTAGCAAGCTATTTGATTTTTGAGAAAATTAACACTTTTTTATGGGTGTTTTCACTTTTGTTAAAACGTTTAAAAACCTACATTCTAAAAAGAAAATTTTCCCAAAAGGGACAGCAGGACTGCCAAGAATAAAATTTAAAAATTTCAATAACTTGGTATTAGGAATGACAGAGCCTACACTCCAAAAGGATTGAAACTTGACAATGTGAACTAAATATGTCTGCTTCTTCTGGGTTGCAATTTCTAAAAGTGTGATTCCAAGAAAAGCAACCAAACGCGGGCATGTTGTTATTTCATGATGGGTATTTGCTGGTATCAGGGTTTCATTGTTTGAAAGAGACTCTTTTTTTTTTTTCTAATATGAATATGAAATATCTCCTATGGGGCCAGAGGGATGCATAAAGATATATCATTTGCCTTTTAATGGGGCTTTCTGGTGACTCTACAGTTTTAAATTGTCCTATATGCATCGACTCTTCCTTGCTGAATGTTCTTGCTGTGTGCTCTGCAAATATGGATGGAAATAATTACAGCGAGGATGGCTTCACGAGATGATGTCACTCCAGAGAAAACCTGCACCGCGGGGAGCGTTTCCAGTAAAGTATGGCAGAAACCGCAGGGTAATCAAAGTGCAAATTCCAATTTATTTAAGCAATATTGTTCTTGCTCCTCCATTTCACAAAGCTGTCCTTTCTTATTAAATTTTCGAAAGAGAAGGAATGAATTTCACCAGCATAAATTGGAATGCTGGTTGACCTTTTTGAACATTCGGCTTGGAGCGCTGGCATCCACTGCCTTTTCACACATCTGGTGGGAAAAGGAGGACGTCGAGGCTTGTAGGGAGTAAATCTGTGCGAGGCTTGAGGCCATCTGGCTACACTTTGATTGAAGAGAAGCGTGGGTATACGGAGGGCAGGGCAGGGTGTTGGTCGACGGCCCCGCTAAGAGCTTGAGCAAGATAGGGGCCTGAGATGGGATGCCTGGGTGGCTCAGTGGGTTAAAGCCTCTGCCTTCAGCTCAGGTCATGATTCCAGGGTCCTGGGATCAAGCCCCACATTGGGCTCTCTGCTCAGCAGGGAGCCTGATTCCTCCCTTCTTTCTCTGCCTGCCTCTCTGCCTACTTGTGATCTGTCTGTCAAATAAATAAATAAATAAATTCTTAAAAAAAAAAAAAAGATAGGGGCCTGAGGATTCCTGTGCCTTCTGCAAGGGAACAGCCCAGGGACCGGGCTTTGGTCTGAACACGCCTTTTGCTTTCCGGCAACACGCACACACCCAAACACATGAATATGAATAGAATCGATAACATCTGTGTATTGGCGATGATCTGACAGTTAAGCTTTATTTCATAGCTCATCGAGTTTATGGTTTCATGAGATGTTTTTTAGGCAATAGTGATGTATCAGTTGACAGTGTACTGGGGGAGGGACCATAAAATCACATAGAACAAGGTTCTTGCCCTTAACATGCTTATGTTTAGGAGGGGACTTCTGGTCTGTAGGCAGACAATTACAAGGCAGCGTGGCCCATTCTATGATGGAAGGAGGCCCAGGGGGCTTTCGGAGTGGCTGGAAGAGACCCTCACCCAGATGCATCTGACAAGGAAGCTTTCCAGAAATGGTGATGTCTGATGTCTGATTGGAGTCTTCAATAACCAAGAGATCAGGAAGGGGTGAAATAAGAGGGTATGAAAGCAAAGGGACCAGAGTTTTTAAAAAACACCCAACACAAGAAACAGCCAGGTAAGGGGCACAAAGTCACTTCCCTTTGCCTTGGAGAGGAGAGCTTGTGAGAATGGGGAAGACATCCAGTGGGGAAAAAAACCAGGAGTCTGCCCGTAGAGAGTCTTGTCTTTTATATTGTGTTACAGAGACATGGATTTCACTGGAAAAGTGAAAACAGAGTTGCTGTCCCAGGCGGGAGGGGCCCTTGCTCTAAGAGGCTTTCCTTTAGCGATCACATAAAAAGTTCTTAAAGAAGGCAAGACTACCTCTGGATTTGGGTTGTACAACCACGGGTGGCCCAGTTCCACACGTAATCCTCAACGAACGCTCAGGATCCAGGACAACATCACGGGCCCCACGTCCACAGGCAACTGGGGCCTCGTGCCACGAGGATCTGTGGCTGCGCCCCTGCCACGTGGCAGAGACACCACTTCAGAAATGGGAAGAACTTGACAGGGGGGAAAATGGAAGTAATTTTCTCTTATGAACTTGGGCTCATTGGCTGCAACTTCTCAAAATTATGTTTGCGCTAGATTCTTGCCTAACAAAGGATGGTTTTGACAGGACCATCCTATGTTCTAGTTTGTAGACAAAGAGGTGCATCAGAATTGGGCTAGTCTCCCAAAAATGTGCACAGTGAGGCTAAGGAATATTTTACAGTGTTAAATATTTATATTGCTTTTTAAAAATTCTGTTTTCTTTTTTTTTCCCCTCCATAGATAATAATATGTATGGAGAAACACACACACTCATGAACACACAGTATGTGTATAAAAATATACACATGGGAGGGCCTGGGTGGTTCAGTCAGTTAAGCATCCAACTCTTGTTTTTGGCTCAGGTCATGGTCTCAGGATCATGGGACTGAGCCCTGCATCGGGCTTCACGCTGGGCATGGAGTCTGCTTAAAATTCTCTCTCTCCCTCTGTCCCTGCAATAAAAACACATGAAGTACAAAAATCTTAACATTACTAAAACTCAAATGGCCCTATTAACATGAAAATATTAAATTCCTTAAAATTTCATAAAAATTTCAGCTTTATTTTAAAATATATTCTTTTTTCTTCTTTAAAAATATTTTAATTTAGTATCTTGATGCTCTTACAATTTGTCATTTGTCTTTTCATTTTATAGATAATTCTGAATATTTTAGAAGACAGAAAATATGAAAAATAATCATCATTTTTCACCTGTACATTTAACTTACATCATAAATGAAAGTATATTAAACTTTTGTCATCTTGGAATATATTTCCTCTTTTAGATCATTATAGTCACTAGAACATAAATTATGTAAAAATATTGATCAAAATAACATAATTAGTAATTTTGCTAAAATGAGTATCACAGAATACATGATAATTACATTTTGGTGTGTTTTTATTACTCATTCTATCATCATCAGACTCTAAACAGAACGCTCAAGCAGGTACAATAATAATGCAATTAGTAGTTTTACTAATTTCCCCGACTTCCTTCATATAAAAAACCCATAACTTGGCATGTCGTGGTGCTATTTTGTCAACATAAAGGCGTACGATTCGCAGGATATCTGCTGTTCATCAGTTTGTTAAATTGCTTTATACCCCTGCGCTGAATTTAGCTGTATTCTTGTGAGACCCCCCCTGGGCTCTTGCCCCAAGGCCTGGTTCTTGAAACGTCTCAGGCAAGGGAGGAGCGTGATCAGCATCGTACTTGGGAAAGCTCACCGCGCTGGGGATCATTAAGACCAGCTTGGAGGCTGGTCTTCCTCTGGGTGGGTGCTGTTTCCTCCGCTAGCCTGAGCTTCTGAGTCAGCCCCATTCACTTCCTTCCTCGGCACATCACTGGCAAGGTGTGTTGAGCCCTGACATTGCAGGCTTCCTGCCAGCAAGTTCTTGGCTGCAGGCCTATCCATTTTCAGACCAGGCTTTTTTTTTTTTTTTTTTTTTTTTTTTTTTTTTTTTTTAAGTGAGAGAGAGAGAGAGAGAGAGAGAGAGAGCATGTGTACATGTGAGCTGGGGTGGGAGGGGAGAGGCAGAGGGTGAGGGGAAATCCCAAGCAGGCTGCATGTCCAGCATGGAGACCGTCGCCGGGCTCGACCTTAAGCCCCCTGAGATCATGACCAAGTTGAAATCAAGAGCCAGAGGCTTAGCCCACTGAGCCACCCAGGCGCCCCTCAGACCAGGCATTTTTGACAGCTCAGCCACAGGGGTGGACAGATGAGGCAGAAGCCATGAGGCACTTCGAGGTCTAAGCCCTCAAATGCACCCAGCATCATTTTTCTGTTAGTGAAAGCGACGCACAGGTTTGGCCCAGGTTCCAAGGGCCGGTCGGCAGACTCCTTTCTGAAAGGGTCAAGGAACAAAGTCAAATATATAAGAAGACATGCAAGGCATGAGAGATTGTTAGCAAACTACCACCAAGGTCTATTTCATAACATTATCTGATTTTCACGGAAGGTCATTTAGCTTCCCAGGGCCCTCGCTCCTCTGTGTGCCTCCGCACAGGTCCTCTGAGAGGAACCCGCACCCAACATGAAAATAGACACACGAGAGACAGACCCGAATCTGAAATAATCACCAATTATTGGTGTGTCCCTCGGCCGAGTTTTAATTTAAAACGTCATGGATTACAAACAGCCAGTACTTGATAAGGAGCCAAAAACAATGTTTTCTGAATTTCTCCCAAATTTCACTAGATATCCATCAACTGCTAGTTCTTCTTTTGTGTCGGGATGCCATTCTGGAATTCACCATCATCAGAATGATATGCTGGAGGGGGAGGAATTCTGCCCCTCATCAGGGCAAATTACCCAAGTTTGGCCATACAGGAATTGTTGGTAGGAAAAAAAGAAAAAACAGAAAAAAAAAGAAACACCAAAAATGTTAACAAGCAGCAAAACATTCTGTTTATACCTCCGTCCAACACAGGCACATGTAGCTCATTTGATGTGCCTGTTACCAGGAGAATGAACGCCATCATATCTCAGCAGACACAACTCTTTTTATGTGGTGGGGTTGGGGTGGGAAGGAGTTTTTATCTTTCCATTAGATGAGCTGCAAGTTTAAAATGAGAATGCACCCTCTATTAGGGCTATAGGGTTTGCCAGGGGTGGGTGGGGGGAAGATTTAGACTAAATATACTTACACTACAAAATTATTTGTTTTATATGTGAAACTTAAATTTAACACTACAAAATTATTTGTTTTATATATGAAACTTAAATTTAACTAGGCATGGTTTATAAAAAAATAAAAAAAAATTTAACTGGGCATGGTGTCTCTATCTGGACCCCTACCCTCTTTGACCTTGAAGATAAAAGGTATATATTTTTTAATTTTAATTTTTTTAAAATGTTACTTCTCTACTGCCCAAGGCTCTCCCAGTTTTAGTATTAAAAGTCTGATGTTCAGGGGAGAAAGGCAAACCCTCTTACACTGTTGGTGGGAATGCAAGCTGGTACAGGCACTTTGGAAAATAGCATGGAGTTTCCTCAAGACGTTAAAAATAGAGCTACCCTATGACCCAGTAATTGCATTACTAGGTATTTACCCCAAAGATACAGATGTAGTGAAAAGAAGGGGCACAAGCACCCCAGTGTTCATAGCAGCAATGTCCATGATAGCCAAATTGTGGAAAGAGCCAAGATGCCCTTCAACAGATGAATGGATACAGAAGATGTGGTCCATGTATACAACGGAACATGACTCAGCCATCAGAAAGGATGAACACCCACTATTTGCATCAACGTGGATGGAACTGGAGGGGATTATGCTGAGTGAAATAAGTCAAGCAGAAAAAGACAATTATCATATGGTTCCACTCATATGTGGAACATAAGGAATAGCGTGGAGGACCACAGGGGAGGGGAGGGAAACTGAATGGGAAGAAATCAGAGAGGGAGACAGACCATGAGAGACTCTGGACTCTGGGAAACAAACTGAGGGTTACAGAAGGGAGGGGAATGGGAGGATGGGGTAACCGGGTGATGGGCATTAAGGAGGGCACATGTGGTGATGAGCTCTGGGTGTTATACACAACTAATGAATCACTGACCACTACATCCGAAACTATTGATGTCCTATATGCTAGCTAATTGAACATAACAATAAAAAAAAGAATTAAAAAAAAAAGTCCCACATCCAGGGAACCCCACCCCCTAGTCCTAGGCAAATGTATGGTCAGTAGCCTATCATTTACCTGATAAACGCTGACGCTTCAAAGACTTCCTGAATTTCCATGATCATCATTTTTTGTGTCCCCCCATATCAGCCCCATGTCGGACACTTGGTTCATACCTGCTCAACGCTTCTTGAGTGAATGAATGAATGAAACGACCGAGTGCAAACAGAAGAGAAGGGTCCCCGGAGGGCAGAGCAAAGGCCGGGAAGGAGGGAAGGACATCTCAGAGAGCTGAAATCCCCTGCATATCTTCCACAAGCAGAGAGATGGAATTGGTTAGCATCAAGCACAAGCTTCAGCCTTGCTGCACCCTTGAATCCTCTAGAAAGCTTCGTAAAAATACTGACGCTTTGGCTCCACCAACAGAATGAAGTCTCCAGTGTCACAAAGCTAGCGTCATATTTTTTCAAAAGCACCATCCCCCGCCCCGTGTGTTTCTCAAGTGCAGCCAGGGTTCAGAATTGCCTGCATCAGGCCTCTCCAGGCAGGCAAAATGACGACGATGACAACAACAACAACAACAACAACAACAACACACCCTGCAGTGAGAAAATTCTGGAAAATTCGAGCCGTAAAATGAAAAGACGTTAAGGGGTGGTAATTCTAACACACTTCTCTAATAACCTCACTTGGGTGAGTTGCTTATTTTTATGCTTGTCCCTACTGCCTCTCTGGACACGTAATTATCCTCCCAGTGATGCGAGTTTATGGCTAATTTCTGGAGAGGAGAAGCGGGGAGCCCCAGGACCGTGGTGGCTCAACGCTCCTAGATCTAACAGCCATGGCAAATCTGTCTTCCAAGGGTTGTTTGGAGAAATAAATAGCGTCCAAGGCCAGGTAGAGAAAATAGTGAACGTTAGCAGTTTTGTTAACATATCCAGGAAATAGACTTGTTACCGGCAGGCCAAATAAATGTGTGCCACACATGACCTTCAAAACCATTGATCTTAAAGGTTATAAACAATACCCAACTGACCCATTGGTCTGTGTCCTCGGATTAAGAGATCCTGCTGTGGATCTTCCCCTGTGTAGTGCACCACTGCCAATAAGGGAGACTACTTTAAAAATATATATATTGAACCAGGTTATATGTGATCATTAATCACAGACTCTCCCCAGGACCACTGTCATAAATACTGCATCTGCATAAAATTCACTGCTGAAATTGCCTCGCCATCTCTTCAGCCTTCTGTGAGAAAGCAGACACACTTGGAGGGAGGAGGAATTAAAAAGGCACCGAGAAAGGAAACAAAGAGCATGAAACATGCTGCCTTCTACGTCTTATTTTAAATTATTTAATTAAAAATATATTATTTTTAAAAATTACTTTAGATGTTATTCAAAATTATTCAAAATTACTTTTTTTAAAATTTTATTTATTTATTTGACAGAAAGAGATCACAAGTAGTCAGAGAGGCAGGCGGAGAGGGAGGAGGAAGCAGGCTCCTTGCCGAGCAGAGAGCTCGATGCGGGGCTTGATCCCAGGACCCTGAGATCATGACCTGAGCCGAAGGCAGAGGCTTTAACCCACTGAGCCACCCAGGCGCCCCTCAAAATTATTATTATTTTTTAATTTAAATTTATTTATTTGTCAGAGAGAGAGGGAGAGAGAGAGAGAGCGAGCACAGGCAGACAGAGTGGCAGGCAGAGGCAGAGGGAGAAGCAGGCTCCCTGACGAGCAAGGAGCCCAATGTGGGACTCGATCCCAGGACGCTGGGATTATGACCTGAGCCGAAGGCAGCCACTTAACTAACTGAGCCACCCAGGCATCCCATCTTCAAAATTATTATTATTATTATTTTTTAAAGATTGTATCCATTTGACAGACGGAGATTACAAGTAGGCAGAGAGGCAGACAGAGAGAGAGGGGGAAGCAGGCTCCCTGCAGGGAGCCTCATGCGGGGCTCGATCCCAGGACTCTGGGATCATGACCTGAGCCGAAGGCAGAGGCTTTAACCCCCTGAGCCACCCAGGTGCCCCCAAAATTATTTTTAAACATGCTAGCCCTTTGCCTCAGAACAAAGCACAATGTTAAACAGGATACCTTACCTTAATCTTTTATATTTGTGGTATTTCTCCATTACCATGTGCATCTTCTTCATAGGGCAATTCCTTAGTTCCTGTTGCCAGAAACGTATACAGAATGATGAATGCAAAATGAAGTAGAGGATCCGGGAAGGGATCCCGAGGCTGAGACTTCATTAATATCATGGTAAATTTGCTCTGGAAGCACCAGCTTCATATTTGGGGATATAAATGATACTTCTTTCCTCCTGGTTATTGTTTTTAAAAATGACATCAAATCATATAAGTGTATACATTCCAAAAACACCGAATCGCACAAAGGAAAACGGAAAGGCTTTTTTCCTTGCCCCTCCTGTCACTCACTCTCCAGAGCTTTCAGCATTTAGTACAAGAGATGTACCCATTTCTGAGAGGTCCTTCCAAACAGCTAGCTCTGTACGGTTTATTTTCTCTCCAGGTTCTCACACAAATGCATGTTTCTTCACATGTTCAGAGAAGTACATATGTGCTGTCAGCTCTGCTTTTTTCCATTTGTGGATGTTCAAGGTCATTCCCTTCTCTACCTAGTCCTTCAAGTGCACACTTGAGTTGGGGAAAACAGGTCTGTTACTACCATTAATCAACGGGACCATGAACAGCTCAGGCGTCTCACCTTGGTTGGAATCCCTGCTCAGCAAGTTAATAACCTTATGACTTAATGATGAACACCACGTAACTACTTTGAATTCTCCTCAACCATGGAAGAGTTTTGAGGTTCAAAATCAGGATAATAATGATAACTGGCTAACGGTGTTGTTGCAAGAATTAAATGAGATAGTCCTTGCAAACAGCTCAGCACTGTCCTGGAATATCACACACACAAAATATGAAAAAACCATGACTTCAGCTTCAAGGTCATCATTTTCTTCATTGGCCTCATTTTCGTTATCAATGAGTGGCTACAGAAAGGGGGGTTATAATAAATTAAATATGATTTTCACTGCTGATTTGTAACTTGGCAGACGCTTTTTGGTGGAAGGGTTTGAAATTATGGACTACGATGAAACGTGGGGTGCCCTTTGGGGAACGGTGCTCCATGTGACCTCCAAGTACACCTACTTGTATGCCGTCCCAGGCGTCACAGAGCAGAGAGGCTCAGAGACCAAAGTGTCACACAGCTTGTTAAATCAACATAAAACATACAGTGAGAGCGAAGGGAAGTATTGGAGTGTCCATCATCTTGGGGTGGTGTGCAAGTGGGACAGCGGGACCTCCCTACCTGAACCCTGGGCATGCATTGTCCATACGTCCTGCCTCTCTATGGTGTCAGCCCGCCCTGTGGCTGCTGTCTTTGCAAGGAGCAGAGCAGGCATCTGAGCCAGGGGCTCAGCAGATGGGAGACACCCGGAGCCAAGACACACGTGCACTTTCCAAAAGACACAGGGCAAGTCCATCTGGCCAGTAGCTGTAACTTGCCAATTAGCCTGACGAGCAACTGTGATTTATCTGCATTTCTCAGGCAGGGGACCCATGAGGCCAGGATGAGCGTTCACCCATGGGTGGATGGTTTAAGACCTCGTGACTATGGACTGCCTTCTTGATCCTTCCATCCCTTCTTACCCATCATTAGCATCTCCAGCTCTGCTCACCTCCCCTATGCCCAAAGCATGTCCCAGAGTATTTTCTCCTCTGCCTCACTTACCTATCTACTTTGTATTTTTAATTTTCTATAGAAGAATGGAATAGTGTGACATCACAGAGATAACACTCTTTAGACGGGGCTTGTACTCATTGTGATAGAGCGGAGTTGAAATAACTCTGCTCTCGGGCCAGCACACCTGAATGCAAATTCCAGCCCACCACGTACCAGCTGGTAAACATGGGTAAGTTACTGAATCCTCCTCTGCCTCAGTTTCCTTCTGTGCGAACTGGGAGGGATAATGACACTAAGAGTATCTGCCTGGTAAGCCTGTTGTGTTGACTACGTGCATGCTAAGCTTGAGAGTTCCGAACAGGGCCTAGCACAATCATCCAGCTCGTATGATCTTTAGCCCTTCGGACAGTGTGCTCTCGGCTGGAAGCCTGACCTAGGGAACTGGGAGGCGAGGTCAACATGTTTATGTGTGGAGAAAGCAAGTCTTTCCCTCGGCAGAGTGCGAGCAGCTTACAAAGAACATCAAAGTAAATGATCATTTTAAGACTTGAAAAAAACTCTGTTAAGCAGGTAACATAAGCAGGTAACATGACCTGCATTTTAGCAATCGTAAATCTCAAATTCGGAGTATGAAATAGCTGACACAGAGGCACACATTGATTCGGTCATGACTTGAACCCAGGCCTTCCGACTGCGTGGTGTGTACGCTTTCCTGCTTAAGAATGAAAGACCTCCTTTCCCATCACCTCCTTCTACCACACGCTTAGACTAAAGTATGAAAACTCTCTCTACAGTCAAAGGGAAGATTTAAAAATGGCTTCTTCCCAATGGATAGTGATTGATTCACACTACTGCCTAAATGGCTTGTAACCGATCATCCCTGATTATGTCCTGGGGTGAAGTATTCATGGTTGAGACAGTTGAGGAGGTTAGAAGACATGTCGAGGTCGGATCCCAGAATGGGCGGGCTGGTTTCACCATCTGGCCTCGGGTTGCTAAAAATGAGTTTCTGTACAACACGTATAAATCTGTCTCAGTATAATCTACGGTACCACGTGTTGTTACATTTAGTAGTCTATTGTAATTCAATCTCTATTCAAAAACTAGTCTAACAATGTAAACAGAATATATGCACAAAGGAGAAAATATTTACATATCTCATGAAAACATTTGCACAAATATAAGTGTAGGCTTGGGGAAAACCTCCAGACTTCACTTGGTCTCTCCTCTTGCCCCCTACGGAGGCACTGTATTGAGCTAAGTGTCAACAACTACATCCAGTGGGCAAAATACATTCATATAAAGAAATGCCAGAGAGGTCAGAGAAAACCATGTAGAAGGAAATAAAATGTTGACAGAGGACAGCATCCTTTTGCCAAAAGCATGCACGCATACACTCACATGTACATACGCGGGCATATCTGCAAACATGTGCACATACACATGCACCCCAACACACACACACACACACACACACACACACAAAGAGCACACATACATACACCTGCATATCTGCAGACACACACACTACATGCACATACACCCCAACACACACATGCACAGACACATATACACAAACACACACAAGTACTCTAGCACACACGTGCACACATCTACATATCTTCAAACATGTACATAAATGCATGCACACACCCCAACGCACACATGCACACACATACACAAACACACACATGTAGTCCAACACACATATGCACACACCTGCATATCTGCAAACACACACACAAATGCATGCACACACCCCAACACACACATGTGTGCACACACACACATATATACACAAACATGTACAAACACACACGTATTCCAACACACACATGCATACGCCTGCATATCTGCAAACACATGCACGTACATGCATGCACATACCTCAACACACATATGCACACACACATACACAAACGCATGCACATACAAACACACACACATACTCTAACACACATACACACACGCACACAGAGAAAAGTGAAATTAAACTGTCTGTCAAACCATGCTTCTATTCTCTCACATTTGACCGACCTGGAAGCATCTCTTTTCTTACAGAGGGCATTCTTTCAAATGTCCTGGTGACTTCAAGGATGATTTATTTTCAAATTTCAAGAAGTCAGATGGACTCCGACAGACGAGGCCCCTCATCAACCTGGCTCCTGGGTCATGCCGACCCCAGTCATAATCAATTCTTTGTATGAAGAGGCGAGATGGGATTTCTTCTCAGAAATCTTAAGGTCTTAACAGTTCTATTAAATAGGGGAACAAATGGATAAATGGATACTTTGTAATTTTCAGAAAAACGTTATCACTCTAGTTCAAGGCACATAAATACTAATGAGGGCACTGTGAGGAGTGGCCCTCATGCCCACAGGACCTCCGGTGTGAGAGGGGGGATCCAGGGAGGTCAGGACGGATTGAGGAGGGCGGGGGCCCATGCCTGGGTCTTGGGATGGCGTAAGAATTTAGAAATCTCGTTTTCAGTATCCAGGAACTACCTGACCTCCAAATATTGTCCGATGTTCTTGCCTTTTCCTAGGTGAACTTCAGGTCACACGCTCTCTTCCGTCAACACAGGTAAACCTTTAACCTAAAATAATCGTGATTTATTTTGTAGTACAATATTGTAGAGTGCGACGTACATGTGTAAGGGTTCTGTCAGAGAAGAAGAAACAGTGGATGTACAGGAGAGAATTGGTTTATGTCACTGCTGGGGGCTGGCTAGGCAGGTCTGACACCGCCGGGCCATGCCTTCAGGAGAGGCAGGCTAGGGAGCCTGGACCTGAGCAGAAGCAGATATTCCACAGGAAGATTTGATTTCTTTTTCTTCAGAGAAGCTTTAGTTCTGCTTCAAAAGCTTTCAACTGATGGACTCAGGCCACCATTTTATCTAAGATTATCGCCCTCCTTTAAAATCAACTAAGGGGTGCCTGCGGGGCTCAGTCAGTTACGATCCGACTCTTGGTTTTGGCTCAGGTCATGATCTCAGGTCATGATCCCTGCATCAGGCTCCACATTCAGTATGGAGTCTGCTTGTCCTTCCCCACCTTCTCCCCCCCAAGAATAAATAAAATCTTTTAAAAAGTCAGCTGATTATGGACTTCAATGGTGTCTCCCAAAGACCTTTGCAGCTACACCTACATTTGTGTTTAATTAAAATCCTGGCAGGTGTAGCTTGGCCAAATGGACGCTTCGAAAAGATCATCAGAATCTATAGATGTCATGGGACTACTGTGAGGATCTCATCTACCCTTTATGTATCTCACAACTGCCCAAGGAGGAAACTGAGGTACAGAGTGAGGGAGTAGATTGTTTGAGATGGTGTAACAAACATTGCACCAACATTTGAGGCCAGGTGATCTGGTTCTAGAGATGACGTTTCAAACATTACTTTGCTGTCTTGAGACCCAAGCTTCCCAGATGCTTTAAAAAACATTTTCTAGAACGTTGTTTTGTCAAGGGACCATGGCTTTTTCTACCAAAATTTCTGGTACCATATTCCAGAATACACTCCCTCTTGCTCTTTTCTTTACAATGTTACATTTCTTTAAGGTAATGATGTTTCTGACAATTAGGGTCCAGGTTACCC
Source organism: Mellivora capensis (assembly GCA_004024625.1). Classification (NCBI taxonomy): domain Eukaryota; kingdom Metazoa; phylum Chordata; class Mammalia; order Carnivora; family Mustelidae; genus Mellivora; species Mellivora capensis. Next base: position 76,019 of record PISX010005263.1, read on the forward strand.
TCCCAAGTAGTAACAGTAGCTACACCTATCAAGTTCTCTATCTGGGCACTAATTCTGTTTAACCCTTAGCGACATAATCCATTTTGTAATCCATTTTATAGATGGAACAACAAAGGCTCAGGTAATGCCACGATCTTCTTAAGCTGACACCTCTAGTGACAGCTAGAAATGTCTCCTTCTGTGTCTAAGCCAGATCAAATTTCTACAAGCCACATGAAATTTCTGTTTGCTGCTTGGAGATGAGCGCAGACAATGAAAACAAGTCTGGAAGGAAGAAAAAAAAGAGGCAAGTAGGATGCAAGTTCATAAATAGTCTGGAAATATTTGGGAACTTAATCATTTTATATAGGATATTTTTTCCCCCACGAGTAACTGCCGAGGAGAAGAAAAAAAAAATCTTTCATTCGTGTCAAACTCAGCGGTGGTTTGACGGCCACACTTGGCGTGTTTTTCCAAGCTGTCAAGGGTGAGAGGAGCTGGGCTGTGCTGGCCCATCCTGCTGACCTTCACAGGCCCAGAAGGAAAAGACCTGAGCAGGCAGGTGTGAGCGCTCTTGAAGACACTTACCAACCAGAGGGAACTGCTTCTACGATCCTGCCAAGCTGACTTCTGTTAAAAATCCCAGCAACATCCCAGCTGTCCTGACCCTGGGGTGCACACACAACTAAGGAGGCTTGTTTTGCGAGATGTCACCCCTCCCCAACCTGTCACTTAGAAGACTTGTCACCTCCATCCCCCATTGAATCTTCAGTGAGGAACATTTCATTCTCCAGATTGCTGCTTCAGGAGACTGAAAAATAAAATAATACAGTCGCAGGAAGGTACAGATTTATTACTTAGAAAATTCCTCCCCATCAATTGTCTCTTGCTTGCTTGCTTTTTGTTTTGTTCTCTCAAAAGTATTTCAAATTATTAAATATTTTAAATACACAAAGCAATGGATATCTATGTACCCACCCCTGAGACTAAACAAATGTTAACAAGTTTTATCTTATTTGCTTTAGATCATTTAAAAGATGGAAAACATTACCGTATTGGCTCATACCTTACTCCCTACCTTTTCCTATCCCTTGTTCCCTTGACATTGTTGGGTATCACTCCCATTCACATTTCTGTGCTCATATTATGTGTCTTTCAGTCTATCAATCTATCTCTCCATCTATCATCTACCTAGCCACGATTCTGAGTCTTTAACATTACACGCATTTGACATCATTTACATATCTTTTTGCAATTAACTTCTCTTTCTTCTTTAGTGCTATGTTTTTAAGATTTGTATATGAGGATAGTTATAAATCTAGTTCAATTATTCCCTTCTTGTTTGTTTAGATTTTTTGTTTGCTCTTAGAGACAGCAATGCCATCACCGTCACATTACAACACCCTGTGAGCATGTGCTGGCGTTTCAAGAATATCCAGTAGTAGAATGATTAATTTGGTATGTGTATCTTACATTTTTTTTTTAAAGATAGCCACTTTGCTTTCCAAAATGGTGGTACTGATTTCATGTATCTACAGCGATGTGTGGGCAGTATTGTCACGAACAACACAATCATAGTTGTGCCACTCCTATAAAGGAATCGACGATTGGCACCCTCAGAAGTGAAGCAAATTTGCAGCCCTTTGTATAGGAATCCTTTACTCCTGCTGTCCTCACCAAGACATGTTACCACAGGCAATATCTGCTTTGCCAATTTATAATAATATGCCATTTTATTTGTTTGTTTGCATTTCCCTGGTCAGTAGAAAAGTTGAGTATCTTTTTATATGTTCATTTGGTAATTTTTAATTTCTCTATCATGAATTGCTATTTTTTTCTATTGGGTTCTCATTCTTTCTATTTATAGGATTTTTTACCAATTCAGGGTACAAACCCCCTGTTGTTATTTGTTTCCATGCATGCCAATATCTACTCGCTTTTGTGCTTTGCTTCATGTAATTTTTAACTAACAGAAATTTTTAATTTTAATGTAATCAGACATGTCAATCTTTACTTTTATGTGCTGTGCTGTTCATGTTTCCATAGGAAATCTCTCCCAACTCAGATCTAATAAAGGATTTAGTTTTTTTTCTTTTACTGTTTTATATCAGGGTTTATAGTTTTTTTCTTCATACATGGTCATTGATCTTCATAAGTGAATAATTATGAAAGAGATTTCATTTTCTCTTTTTCTATATGAATAAGCTGTTGGTCTAAAACCATTTATTGAATGGTCTCTTTTCTCCAGTACTGGATAATACTACTTGAGTTTCTATGTTCTCTTTCTACCTTCTCTATTCTGTTCTACTAATATTTTTTTTTCTATTCTTGAACTATGGCTGTAATGATTATAGCTTTCTAAGAACTCTTTTTTTTAAGATCTATTTATTCATTTTAGAGATGGGGCAGAGAGAGAGGGAGAGAATCCCAAGCAGACTGCATTGAGCATAGTGCCCAACAAGGAAGTCAATCCCCTGACCCCGGGGGTCACCACCCAAGCTGAAACAGAGAGGTGGATGCTCAACCAACTCAGCCACTCAAGTGCCTCAACTCTTTCTTAATTGAGATACAATTGACGTATAATGATATTAGTCTCAGGTGTACTGCATAATAATTTGAGGTATGTATTATGAAATGTTTATCACAAAAGTCTAGTTATTAAGGCCTCTGCAGTATATATGATAATTCTTTATATTTTTCATTTGAATTTTTCAATAAATTGAGTTCAGCAGGGGTGCCTGGGTGGCTCAGTGGGTTAAGCCTCTGCCTTCGGCTCAGGTCATGATCCCAGGGTCCTGGGATTGAGCCCCACATCAGGCTCTCTGCTCAGCGAGAAGCCTGCTTTCCTTCCTCTTTCTCTGCCTAATTGTGATCTCTGTCTATCAAATAAATAAATAAAATCTTTTAAAAAATTGAGTTCCACAAAGAAGCTCATTAGTAATCCAATAGAAATGACATTAAATTTATGGATTAATTGTAGTCAAATTCCCTTCTTTATGATGACGTTGGAACTTCCCCTCATCAAACACAGTACATCCTCTATTTTTCAGGCTTTCCCTTGTGAGCATCATTAAAGTCTGTAATTTTGGTCATGAACTGTGTATCTATTGTTGGATTTATATGCTTGTAATTTTTTCTACTTAAAAGTTACATTTTAACTGTTTAGGTTGAAATACTCACAGATTCACAGGAAGTGGCAAAAATAGTATAGAGGGGTCCCTCCACACAGCCCCTATTGCCTCAACAGTACTTTCTTCCATAACTGTAGCATGATATCAAAGCCAGGAGATGGACATTTGTTCAGTCTGCAGACCTTATTCCAGTTTCACCACTGTACACGAACCTCTGAGCAATTTTACCACCAGTGTACATTCACATAACGGTCACCATAGTCAAGATATGGACTGCTCGATTACTGCAAAGATCCCTTCTGCTATCCCTTTATAGTGATACACTATCCTCCTACCCTAACGCCTGACCACCATTACTCTATTCTCTGTCTGGATCATTTTGTCATTTTCAGAGTCATAGAAAAATGAAATATTTTTTAAGTATGTGTCATCATTTTGTGTTTGCCCTTTTTGCACCCAGAATAAGTCCCTTGAAAATCTATGTAAACTTTCACGTGTATCAATATTTTATTCTTTTTTTTAATGCTAAGTAGTATTCCACAGCAAGAGTGAACCTCGGTTTATTTAACCATTCACCCACTGCAGGACCTTCATGCTGCTCCCAGTTTGGGGTTATCATGAATAAAACCACTGTGAACATCTGTGTACTGGTTTGTATGTGAACATAAGTTTATATACTTAAGTTATGTGAACATAAGTTTTATGTGAACCTAAGTTTAATTCATGCTCAGGAGCACAGTTGCTGGGTCAGATGCTACTCACACATATAGTTTCGTAAGAAACCTTCACAGACTTTTCAGTGATGATACCACCTCACAGTCCCACTAGTAATTCACGAGCACTCCAGTTTCTCCGCAACCTCACCAGTTTTGCTGTTTTCATTTTCTTCTTTTTTTTTTTTAAATTTTAGCTATTCTGATGAGTGTGTCTTGATCTTTCCTTGTGGTTTTGATTTGTGTTTCTCTAAAAGCTAATGCTGTTGAACATCTTTTCTTGTGCTCGATTGCCAACTGTACATGTTCTTAAGTGAAATAGTCTGTCCGTATGTTTTATGTGTTTTCTAATTAGATCATTTGTTTTACTGTTTAGTCTTGAGAGTTTTTAATATATTCTAGACATTTCTCACTTGTCAGTTGTGTGCTTTGCAAACATCTTCTCCCACTCTGTGGCTTGTCTTTCTATCCTCTTTATGGGGTCGTTCATAATGTGGAAGTTTTTGTTTTGTTTTCCAATTTTTTTAAGACTTTATGTTTAAGTAATATTTCTACACCCAATGTGGGGCTCAACTCAAGACCCCGAGATCAAGGGTCATATGCTGTATCAACTGAACCAGCTGGGCATCCCATGTTGTTCCATTTCAATGGAATTCAATTTATTGGTTTTTCCTTTCATGGAGACTAACAACTCTCCATCTGGCTCTAGTTCTCAAAGATTTTCTCCTACTTTTTTTTTTTCCCAAAAGTTTTATGGTTTCACATGTTAAACAAGTGTGTGATCCATTTAGACTTAATTTTGTACAAGGTATGATGTGAGGTTTAAGCTAAATCTTTATTATTATTATTATTATTATTATTATTTTTGCTTCTGGATGTCTAGTTGTTTGAGCACAATTTGTTGAAAAGCTATCTTTCCTCCATTGACTATCTTTCACAATTTGTCAAAAATCAGCTTAGTACTTTTTTTGTGGGTCTGTTTTTGGGTTCTGTAGTTTGTTCCATTGATACCTGGGTCTATCCCTCTATCGATACTATACTGTCTTGCTGTTGTAGCTAAAGAGTAAGACTTAAGATTGAATAGAGTGATCCTTCCCACTTTATTCTTCCTTTCCAAAATAATTTTAGCTCTCTCAGTCCTGTCTTTCCATATAAAGCTTAAGAATAAGCTTGTCCATGTCCACAACAACCTTGCAGGGATATTGATAGGAATTATTTTTAATCTATAAATCATGCTGGGGAGAACTGACATCTTTACTATGTCAAGTAAAGTCGGTGGAAAGTCGGTGAACACAGTATGTCTTTCCACTTATTTAGGTTTTCTTTGATTTCTTTCATATCCTTTTTCTTTCCTGACAGACTGAATTTACTAAAATTGGCTATTTTTATCTGATTCTTCTTGACTGACAGATATTGGGCATCCAAATTCTTCAGTCTGAACTACAGGCAAGCAGCATACTTAAGGTAAAAGGAGAGGGACAGGACAGAGTAACAAAAACAGTATCCATGTATCCATTTCCAAGAAAGTAGCAGGAACTCATACTTATTTAGAATACCATCTTGGGCAAGTTACATAATCTTTATTTCTTTGATGTTGTCCTTTGTGATGGGGAGACAGTACTAGAGTTCCCTATCAAGGATACATTTAATACTTAAAGCAGAGCTTGGTGCACCCAAGCACCCTACTCATCATTTTATTTATTTACTTATGCTTTTAGCTACCATTGTTATTACTTGCCAATCACTTTACATAGCTTACACCACAACAGCACTGTGTGGTAAACTATATTATCACCCCTGAGAAAAATGAGATCTGGACACGGAAACACAAAATGGCAGAATCAGTCTGACCTGTTTGGCTTTAAAGCCCGTTATGTCCCCCCACCAATATTCTCAGTCCCCCCTTTTTAAAAAGACTTTATTTATTTATTTGAGAGAGAGAGAATGAGAGAGAGCATGAGAGAGGTCAGCTGGAGAAGCAGACTCCCTGCTGAGCAGGGAGCCCAATGTGGGACCTGATCCTGGGACTCCAGGATCATGACCTGAGCCGAAGGCAGTCACTTAACCAACTGAGCCACCCAGGTGCCCCTCAGCCCCTGTTTTTTAACCTATCCTCTGAAGAGTCACACCTTGCTCTTGGTGGTCTCTAAAGTCTTTCAGATATCCAAACCAGGAGAGGAGAATAGGAAGGTCTTCAAAGAAAAAACACCTTTCCTTCTCTGTGACATGCAAAACAATGAAGAATGGGAAATCCTTCTCTTAACACTTACATTCATGTGCCTGCAACTGAATTTTAAGTCTCTTTCCTCTTGTTTGGTTCTTTAAAAATAGTTTAGTACCACTCTCAACATAATTTCCCCACCATTCACCACAGAAGTTGTAATGACTTTTACTGTAAGCGTTAAATCACTTGTCACTGGAAGACAGATGGAAGGACACTAAGAAATGAAGAAGAAATGAAGAAGAGAGCCTTGTCTGAAAGGGAGAGTACATATGTAAGAAGGGGGAGGGAAGAATGACTTTTTAAAAATTAAAGATAATTCATATTTTACATTAGGAAGATTTCAATTTGAGCCACATCTACCTTGTGTTCTCCTTCATCCTGAAGGTGTTGAATCAGGCACACCATAAGCCCCCAAACTAGGAAAGAGCCTGGCACCTGAGTTTCTGGAAGCCTTCCTAGAAACTGATCCAAAGCATACATTAAGCCATGCCAGGAACAAAGTATCACAGCTTGTAGATTTCTGTCCCCACTCCCTTCTCGTACCCTGAGATGGTGGGACACTCACTGACAGCCTCCCGTTATGTGGACCCATCTCTGAAATCTGCTAGTTGGTTAATTCTGAACTGGAGAGATGCAGACATTTGGGCTGCAGAAACTAATTTGGGAGCTGTAGGAGGCTGTTCAGTCAGAACAGGGGAGAGAACACAGAGGGTACACGTGCAGGAGGAGATGTAGTAGGCATATTAGTTTAACTGGTACCACACCAGCTGCTTTAAGACATGCAGTGACTTAACACAAGAGTAGTAGATTAATTATTCATATTTAATCCCAAACAATTCTTCCTGAATAGCAGATCGCTTTGCACATGGCTGTGTAGTGATCTAGGCATTGTCTACTGTGTGGACCCACCCTCCTCGGGGTCTTAGAGTTCTCTGAGTGCCACCAAACACGTGACCAAAAAGGAGGGGGATTGCTTGGACATTCATCAGTTCCCTTCACACCCTCTTAGTACAGGTTAATCACATGGCAACACCTAACTGCTGAGGAAACCGATAAATCACAACTGTCATGTATCCAGGAAAAAGAGAAAGGAGCTTGGGTATTTACCCCCATCATCCCTGCGCAGTGACCTCACAGAGAGCCTAGTCTCAGACGGTCTTGTCCAGAAGGCAGACCAAAGGCTTGACAATTGCACGGACCTGTTCTTTAGGCCTCCATGAGGACAGAATTCCATCAAATCTGTGCAGGGAAGGAACCATTGCAATTCACAGAAGAACTCAGCTAAGAGCAAGGTGTTTTATTAAAGTGCTCCCGCTTTTTATATCCGTGAAGCACTTTCCAGGCTCAGAGTACACAGTGTTCATTCCTAGCATCTCAGCATGTTGGCTTTTCCTTATCATTCTCATCTCTGTTTAAACTCAAGGAATTCAGAGCCCTCTCTCTCATCCCCCTTTCTACAAGTTTTCCTTTACCACCAGTCAAACTCTAATGCATTACCCTGTTTGACTTCCTTCACTGAAGTTCTCTGGATCTGAAATTATTATACCCATGATATATTTATTTTCTCTCTTTCCCAATGGGATATAATCTCCAAGATAGCATGGGCTCTCCCTGTTTCAGACATTGGCAATGGCATTTCCTCAATAAATGATGGCTAGATGAATTAATAAAATACATCCTCCTACTTATAAAACTAGGGAAATCCCGTTTCCTTCTCCTTGAGTATGTAAGAAAACAAAGAACTACAAATATAGGCATTCCTATGCATAAGAAATCAGTGATGTATTAAAAATTCATCAGCACTTTAAAAAATGTTTCCTATTTAACTGGGTCACTATTAATTCATTTCATTGTAAAGCAATTTAGAGAGATTCCTTTAGAGTTTTCTGTGTCTGATAGGTCTGCTTGAGGTCCTAAGTAGACACACAAATAATTAAGCATACCCCCAAATTTATACTATGGCTCAGATAGGGTAACTATAGTAAAGTTAAAAAGAACATAGAATGAAATAAACAGTATTTGTACTTTTAGAATCAGTTTAGTAACAAATAACCAAGCATGTCACTATCCATTCTATTAATCCAAAATCTAAAATATTACAATCTTTACTGCAAGGCCAATGTAGCATTTTTTACCAGAAAAATTAAATGAAGATATAAAGGTGACAGTCAAGAAATATAATTAACAATAAAAATTTTAGATCTGAGTATTTGGGAGGTCATTATGTGTCTAACTTAAGAAAAAAAAATTCTATTGATGGATTTATAGACAGAATTTTTACATTGGGGGGGCAAATCTGTAGCCTATTCAGTCTAGAAGTCAGCTAGCCCACTGTCCTTCTGTGAAACACAATCTAAAGCCATAGCATATCCTCTTCTTTAAGATCCAAGCACCTAAAAATGTGTATTTCATTTAATGAATAGAGAAATTGTGTAAATAGATAATTTCTTCTATGTGCATCCAACACAACATCTCTCTCACTCAGAATACATGTGAATTCAGGAAATGCCCACCACAGGTTTTATACTGTCACTTTATTTATCTCATGTCACTGCTGTTCCAGGCTTGCTAATCATACCAAATAGTATTGGCAGGTGCTTCCATAATATGCACTACCTGCGGCAAATCTCAGATTGTAGCTCCTTTATGATCCATCTTATCAGCTCAAATAACTGAGCTCCAGATGAGTAATGAATGGGCTGTTGCTCTGGCTTCACATCCACAAACTTGAGTCCTACCAATTCTGCAGACACATTCTCCTGGCTCATCATCGGCTTCCCCTCCCAGTGGGATGTCCCAGCAGCACTGTTTCTGCCCTACTTTTCAAAGCCAAGCACTGAATTTGGGTCCCAATCTCCTGCCAATTCAATGCCTCATTGATTTTCCTTTATTGTTTCCAAGTATATTGTGTAGATAAATGAGTGGTGGACAGGATAGTTTAAGTTTGTATAAGGATTTAGTAAAGATTAAAAAAAAAACCCCAAATGTTTGGGTATTCATACGTTGCTTATCTACTCCCTTTGGAAGCCAATGGGAAACCATCCAAGAAGGATTTTATATCCTTGCCAACATTTCCTGCTTTAAGTTGGGTGAAAACAGCATGTGGTCCTACTTCAATACTTACATGTTTTCAATTTTGGTCAGAGTCAGAAATTGTTTTAATAAGCAAGTTTGGGAAACAAATTGGCAAGTCATCTCAACTTGAAATTCTGAAAATCTTAGGTTCTGGATATAAATGTAGGTATGTTCCATTTTGTCCAAAATGAACTGGATGACCAAAGTGAACAGAGGAAGAATGAAAGCAATGGTTTAGAAGTTAGAAGAAATTAGTCTTGGTTTTATAATGATTCCTTTAATAAATCTGGGTGGGTTTTTTAGATCCTTGGTTCTTTCATTGGAAAAATTTACACATTCTAGGTAACAAGTTTCCTCCAAAAAAATGTGAGTGCCTTACAAATATGAAACTTGTTCTAATGGATGTAACCTTTTTCCTCTTTTACGCTCAACTTTGAAATCAGGCAACTATCTTGAATTTCACCCAGCAAAAACTCATTGCTAATATTTTAGTTTTTACAATATAGATATGCTTTCCGCTTACAATATCAATTAGTTATCCATGGGAAGGACTTTTCTTTACATTATTTTGTAGGAATACACTCAGTTTTCATGCTCTTTCTAATTTCAACCGGGACATGCAAAATCATTTAGCATAAACTAAGCTGGATTTAGTTAAAATGCTAAAAATTATCTGGGCACAAAACGAGAGATTTTTGTTTGGTCATTATTGGTCATGAATCTCATATCCTCTGCAGCCTTTTATGGAATGGGTGATACAGTCTTTCTTCATGCTTGTTGTACCCAGAAATATACATTACACATGTGGGACGGTGCAGAACAGGAAAATGATGACACTCGAGTGTGTCCTGCAAGGGCCTTTTCTTGGTTTTATGGATTTATATTCCATGATTACCACAGAGCATGCAGGTGGCAGTTTCCTTCCATGAGTGCAAACAGCACTTGCAGAGGGCATAAAACTAGGGGACACGTCCCTCCACGGCCTCTCCTTCCCTGTTTCTACTTCAATGTCCTATGGCCAGTGGTGGTCTGAATGCACAGTCCTTTATCCTGTCTGAATCCAATCAGAGGACCAAATGGCAGCTTTCATGGCAAGTCACAGATTGCAGTGAATATAGGCAAAATTGGCCTGTTTTGAATTTTTCTTAAACGTGTCAATAATATCAAAGAATAACTTGAGGAGAAATGATTGTGTGCTTGCTCCCCTTCTTTCCATTTTTGCTCACGTGCACACTTCCTCATTTGGATTTTAAAGAAAAAGGCTAATTGTGCATTATCTGCTTGTTATTTTAAGCTGCCACATGTGACTTTAAAAGAAAAACAATTTAAACTGATACTATTCTCACATAATAGGTCAGGAAGGCTCAAAAGAGAGTTCTAGTTAAATTTTTTAAGGAAACACTTCAACTTACTGAAAAATATATGTGCGCACACATACTGAAAGGGGAGCAGGGGAATACAGAGCAACAATTCACTCTTATTTTACTCTAGCAAATGTCACGGGAAAACATCAGCTCATTCTCCGATAATAAGTCTGGTGTATTGGTGCAAATATGAAGAAGTTATAAACGTGTAAAACAGAAACTGCTCCGAGAACTAAATTATGTAGGAAACAATGTCAAAGACCAGTTTACTATGTGCATCTAAGAGCAATTTGAAATGATTAGCTCCAAAATACATTTCTGAGAGAAAGCCATCCAGCTTCGAAAGAAGACTGTGAGAACACATGAAGGCCCTATGAGGGCCTATTTACAGCTGTGGAATGTTCTGCAAAATACCAACCCAACTCCAGAAGCAAATTCTACACTTTACAAAATGAAGCACCAATGGACTTTTCACCAGATCTTGGTCTTTCCTAAGTGATCATTTTGGATTATTTTGCTAGGTTTTGAAATCCTATTCTTTTTCTCAAAAAAGTGGCTCCAAGCCTCAACAGTGAGATGCATAAATGATTAGCATGGTGTTTTTTGTATACTGCGAGATACACCCCGTACCTATGCACCAACCACAATGGAACACAAGACAGCGGTGACGTCAGCAAGGATGAGGAGTGGTACCAAGAAGGAAGTCATCATTTTGTAGGCTCAACGGCAGAGTCTCCACCAAAGAGTCAAAAGGTCCAAGATGGTATCACAGGCAGAAGTAGGGCACATCCTAGAAGCCCAGAGAAAAGCACAAGGACAAGGGGAAGAAATGCTTTCCACTGGCTCACTCTATCTCTATAGGAATGAATGAATGAGCCTGGCATTCTTCTATACACATGGACTAAGCTTCAGTTTCTTGGATTCCAGAAACACCTGCCAACTGCAGAAAGCCAGAAAACATAGAACCAAATACTCCAGTTGGTACAAACAAGAAAGAGAATAAGAAAGCCATGGTAGCTTAAGCACTCCAGGTCCAGACTGCGATGTTTTTCCTTCTCTGTAGGAATATATAGAGCTATATATTCTTTTCTATATAGAAGTCCCAGCATACTTTGTTGTTCCTTTCTTTTAAATGCATGCCAGATACCTGTAATTTATGGCACACAGCAATGGGCTTCATCAATTACATTTCCTTTCAAAATGAAGCTAAATTTGTAAAGGGAAAAAGCTTGACAAGTTCATGGTGGGGTCCTATCTCCACTTGAAAACTGAAAGAATAATTAATAGCTAAACAACTCTTGCAAGAACTATAAGGCCATTATGTGTATAGAAGTGTAGGAGTGTGTACAGATTAGTCATTTGGGATTGCCGGCCACATTAAAGATCCGTGTTCTTATAACAGGAATTCTACCACAAAGCATCCTGTTTCAAGGGCATTACAAAAAAACCTTTTCCACACACACACACACACACACACACACACACACACACACACAAAATAATAATAATAATAATAATAATAATAATAATAATAATAATTGACTTACTGACCTAGTAAGTCATATAGAAATTCTTTGGGACAATTCCATGGAAATTTCCAAGGAAAGAGAATCTACAAGGAAATTTTATATTCTCTGGTGGAACCAAGAGAATGGGAAAATTGATTATAAATGCAAAAATTTATGCCAAGAGAACCTTGTTATAGCAAGAGGCCACAATCGGAACTCTGCTCTTGTTCTAGTAGCAGTGGGGTGTCCCCAAGACCACAGTCAGCAGCCAGATATGTCCAAGGAGATGGTGCATGGACTTCAGAGCGTGGACCAAGAGAAAGTAGAACACATTCTAGGAAAGAGGTCAGCAGGAACCAAGCTCGTGGTTCAAATGCAGGACCAGAAAGCCAGTCACAAGCCAGGAGAATGCAAACCAAAGATACCAGAGTAAATCTACCAGGAACAGAAGAATGCCTGCTGATCTGGAAGCCTTTATAGGATGTTTTTAATCTCATGTCTGGTGGGAGCCAATGAACTGGCTCATCCAATAGGAGGACCATATCGTCTGACCTTCCTTCCTTCCTTCCTTCATTCCTTCCTTCTTTCCTTCTTTCCTTCCTTCCTTCCTTCTTTCTGCTTTCTCTCTTTCCTTCTTTTCCTTCCTCTTTCTTCTTTCTTTTTCTTTCCTTCTTTTCCTTCCTTCCTTCCTTCCTTCCTCTTTTTCTCTTCCTTCTTTCCTTCTCTTCTCTTCTTTTCTTTTATTTTTTTATGTATGGGGAGAAAAGGAATAAAACAGATCAAAGCTTCAAAGTGCCTGTGTGTGCATGTCTCTGTATGAATGTGTGTGTCTGTGACATACATACGCACATTGGCGACTGTGGCTCCAATGGTAGCCAAAGGATCATCCTATAAACCCCTGCAAGGCAGGGTCTGTGTGTGTTTTTGTTTGTTTTCTGTTTGGGGTTTTTGCTCGTTTGTTTTTTTTAATCTATTTATTGCAATTAATGCATTTTATGCATAAAAACGAATGTTTAATGAAGGAAGGAGGGAAAACCTCCACCCCTTGTAGTACACCATGCTTTGCAGTTGCATTTATCAGGGATGAACTGTGCTTAAATACTTGATGCCAAAATAAAATTAATCACAGTATCTTATCAGGAAGTGATCACTATGTTTTTTTATTTTTTTTTAAGATTTTATTTATTTATTTGACAGAGATCACAAGTAGGCAGAGAGGCAGGCGGGGCGGGCGGGGGGGGGGGGGAAGCAGGCTCCCCGCTGAGCAGAGAGCCCGATGCGGGACTCGATCCCAGGACCCTGGGACCATGACCTGAGCTGAAGGCAGAAGCTCTAACCCATCCAGCCACCCAGATACCCGATTACTATCTTTTTAGCCTTAAATCTGCTTTTATCAAAACGCTTCTATGCAAGTCACCTGGTGGGAAGGCGGAGTCTGGGGAGGGAGACAGGACAGAGCTTGTGGGGTTCACTCTCATGTTCTTCTGTGACCAGTGAGGCAGTTGCCTGAGGACACAGGTAAGTGGGAGTCATCACGCCACACACCTAAGACCTGTGCACTTGACCCTATGTAAGCTGGATCTCCAACAGCAGCACTCTGCACGCCGAACCAAATGTGCCTCTCTGTTAGATATGGAAAATAAATCCACTTTTATAAAGAACATTTAATGCAGAAATGATTTGTCTCAGAGAAAAGAACATTGCAGACATGAATAGGCGTGTGGGGCTGGGAGGCAGCAAAAGACGTTTGGTCCCGAAGAGGACTTTGCATTCTGCAGAAGCATTAAAATAAATGAGCTCGTCATATCCTAGTCAGTTTGCAAGTGAGAAATCAGTACATTGCTCGCCTCTTCAGTGACGTCAGCTGAGTCCACTACATGCTTAGAAACTCACCTCCTTGAGGGTGCTCCAACCTTCCCCTCACTGCCTGGAAAGGGGAATTCCCGAGAGACTCGCGCTGTGGCTGAGCACGGGAGGACTGTCCTGGGGCTTAGGAAGAGCGGCAGGCCCTCTACATCCATTTATCAGCTAAGGGACAGGTTGCCTGTTTACTTTGTGTTAGTTGCTTCCCAGAGCACTGGAGAGTCTCCCAGGGCCGCAGAGCCAGCATCCGGGGGACTAACATCTCCCCCCTGTCCCCCTACCCACCCCCGCCCCTGCCCTTCCTGCCCCAGTTGGCGGGAGAGAGCTCAGCACAGCTCCCGAGGCCAGCGGGCTTGGGGCCACAACCCCGTTGGGGCACCTCTCCCTGCCACACACAGGAATGGAGAATGATTTGCTTGGCATCCAAATGAGTCACATAATACCAGCAGCAAAGAAAGTTTATCACGATTTAGTTTACTTGGAAGGCATTAAGAAGAAAAAAATTAAATAAACAAATAGGGATTATTTTTACAACGAGTGCAATCTTCTTAGACTAATAGTCAGAGAAGGGCTATGATGGTTACATGTCTAAAAATCCCAAATGGCAAAATATAATTAAAGTTAAAACCGTTGAACAAATAAACTGTTTAAATACATAATATTACCAGGCAAAATAGCTCTGTGTTTATCACTTTGCCACTGTAATTATGTTCACTGCAACTCTTCATGCATATATTAATATCTTGCTAACATTATGGAGGCTAAAACATAAATTGCAGAGCACTGAGTATAGCTTCAACGAGAAAGAGCGTGGCAAAAGCTGTTGTTATTAAAAAACAAAAATAAAAAGGACCTCTGGATTTAATATTACTCCTAATTGCTTTATTAAGAAGTAAAAGATTCTTCTGAGCACATGCGTCCTGGTGTCAAGTGAATAATCGTCACGTACCTCCACCTGAGTGTCTGCTTAGAAAAGTCACGAAATTATCTATTGCAGGTCTCCTCGAGCGTGAAGCCCAGAAGTTGTCCAGCTGAACCCGAAAAAGGAAACACCAGGAAGTGAACTGAGGTTGTTATTTCCATGTAAATAGAAGACAAATATTTTTAAGTAATTTTAACTAATTTTCAAAGATTATGGATAAACCGTAATTGCCTAGATGTGGGTTCGAGTGGGTGTGTTAGTTATTAGGAACCAGGAGAGGTCAGGAAATTAATTTCCCTGGGGTGAAACCCTGTCTCCAAAAATAAGCAAGAAGAGACTTTGAAATGATTTCTGAAGGCTGGACAAAATTAGTGCCAAAGGTTGCATGGGCAAAGAAAAAGAAGAAAAGATTACTTGCAATGAGTAGTGAAAGAAGGAGGGAGAGGGACAGGGGGTGGGGAAAGGAGAGAGAAGACCAAGTGTTGTACGTACAGAGCGCATCATGAGACTCTACTGCCTGGGTTCACAAAACACTGCTCATACCACCGACAAGCTACAGAAACAGGGACTGGAAAATTTTCATAAAAAATCACAAGCTTTTAGGAACAACAGCGGCAACAAAAGAAACACGTCTCCCTCGAAAACTCCCTCATGTTAACCGATTTAGTTTAATGTACATGGAATTTCATTTTCACAAATTAACTTTTACCATTAGAATAGCTAAGAAGTACGAGGAGTCTAGAAACAGCAGAGCCAACGAATGAAATACGGTCATGTGATAGCTCACCGTCACCACGATTCCCATCAAACCACAATCATAACCATCTTTGGGGGGCACGGATTTCACCACAATGGCTCCATTTTATTCGGAGAATCAGGAGAATTAAATATCTTATAAGGGAAAAATTAACCCATCTTTACTTATGAGCCAGCAAGTCATTGTAATTTCTTTTCCGAATTTCCTTCAGTTCTCTTAAAATAAATACCAGGCAGTGATGATTTCAGTCAGTCACCATACCTTTTTTTTTTTTTTTTTGCCCATAACACATCCCACTGATTGGCCACATTGTGATTGTGGTTTTAGAGTGTGAAGTTCTGTTTCCTCACATTTGGATTTTAATCCTATCACTCATTCAAGGCAGACCTCTGAACACCTACCAATTTTTAGCGACTCAAATTACTTCCATTTTGAGATGGATTAAAACTTAAATCGTGTTGAAGGACATCACCCCGCCAGTTAATGTATATATACGGGGGTGGGAGGTTGCAAATCTGGATGATCTCAAAATGGAAACTATTCCATGACAACTGGTCCCCACACGCAACACATCTGCACACACCCACGGCACAGATTTGATCTCTCCTGAGACAACCACCGCTCACTGTTTGCTCCAACCTTGGATAAAGACCAAGATTTTTACTGTGGCTGGAAAGGGTCCTTGGCATCACCCTAGCCTCGTGCCCTGCCCTCTCTCTCCACCACTCTCGTTGAGCTGCATAAAATGGAGCCCATTTGGAATTCCCAAATCCTCAAAGCTCCTCTACCCCTGAGCTTTTGTGCACACGGTTCTCTTTCGACGGCGGGACGCTTCCTCGCCTGCCATCTTCTGCCTGTCTTCCCCCACCTCTTGTTTGAAGTATCACCTCATCCAGAAAGTCTTTGATGAGGACGGAAGCCCATACAGATGCCTTTGTGGGGGTTTTCAAAGGCTAATCTCTAGTTTGGTGTGTCTCTCCTGTGGGATTATAAGTGAGTTAAAGAAAGAGACCTCTGTTATTAAACTTCAAAACCCCCGGACCTGCCCCAGCACCTGATACGTAGTTGGAATTCACCCTTTCAAGCAAGTTGAATGAACAAATGAGTCCACAAAAGCCAACCTAGAGGAGAGGAGAAAGGAAGGGCCAAGGGGACATCAATGACATTTTTAACTTTAAGAACGTTCTAGGCTTGTGCTGGTCTGCTCATCTAGCCCTGTGAAATATTTTCCAAACTCTCTCACTTATATTGCCCACAAGGGACATAGACATTCTTCAGCTTCTTATGAGGATACACACTCAAAAACATTTTATCGATTGGCCTACATGCAAGCAGGTCGTTGCTAACAGGTGGGAGCGAGGCCTTCTAACCCTCAGTCCCCTTCCTTCCGCTCGGTTGCCATGTGTTATGAGCTCCAGAAGAAATGCATCAGGAAGAAGGAAGGGGTGATAGGAACAGTGTCCCCAGATCAACTCTTTGGACACAAAACCTTTCCTTTCATAAACATGGACGGAAAGCATCTCTTTGCGGTTACCTGTTTGCTCTCTAATGAACACAAGAACTTTTGCTTCTTACCTCCATGCGAATGAGACCTTAGGATTCTACCTCCAACCTGTGGCTAACTGATCTGACACTGGCCATCCTGTTTTATCTCCCTGGACCCCACAAATCTCACCCTTCAACGCACATATGGCCTTCTATGGCACCACAGCATTGAGATTTTGAGGCATTTATAAAAGCCTTAAAAAAAAAAATCACCCCGAGAGGCACTGGGGGGAGCAGGTGAATAGAGGTAACTGTGAGAAACAGAGCTCTCCTGGGGCCAAGAACAAATCCTCAGAGACCCCTTGTCAAAGAGAGAGAGAGAGAGACAGAAAGGAAGGAAGGGAGAAAGAAAGGGAGAGGAGGGAAGGAAAGGGAAGGGAAAAGGAGGGAAGGGGAGGGGAAGGAGGGGAGGGGAAGGAAGGAAGGAATCTGAATTTCTCTGTTGTTGCTGTGCTTAGGCCTATAAACATTGTGTCACCTGACTATAAAGCTCCTTTGGAAGGTGGTCAGCATCAATTCCAGCCAAGAACAGCGTCATGATTTTGGTATCGTTGGGGACATAGAATTATCATTCTTTGGCATATGAATTAGAAGTGTTCATATATTTTTTTAAGAAATGTTTACACTGTGGGGCGCCTGGGTGGCTCAGTGGGTTAACGCCTCTACCTTCGGCTCAGGTCATGATCCCAGAGTCCTGGGATCGAGCCCCGCATCGGGCTCTCTGCTCCTCGGAGAGCCTGCTTCCTCCTCTCTCTCTCTCTGCCTGCCTCTCTGCCTACTTGTGATCTCTGTCTGTCAAATAAATAAGTAAAATCTTAAAAAAAAAGAGAGAAATGTTTACATTGTGTTATTCTTTACTCCTTTTTTTCTAATTGAAATTAAATTAACTCCATGTTGTTTTGCCCCTCTACATAGCCACAGTACCCACAAAAATTGAAGTAATTTCCTACTTCCTTGCTTGTTTCCAAGGTTTTAATGCTAAACATTACAAGCGTAGAAGAGCCTGGCAAAATGCTGTTAGCTATTTGGAGACCTATATACTAGACAAATCTTGCAAATAAATGAATAAATAATACATGAACACCCTGAGTCCTTCATTCACCAGGTTTCTATGGCAAAAAATCGATAGAGGACTGACAGTAACCTTAAAATATGTAAATACCTACACTGGATGATTCAGGACCCCAAATATATATTGTAACTTGGTGCTTATATAAGTTTACATTTCATGCATTTCCATTGTATGAGTTAACACCTTCCTTGCTTTCTACATTCTCTTTTCTCCTATGATGTCTTTGGAGTACAGCACAAAATATCAAGAAAGCACGCCTCTCCAAAGTTTAAATCCTGTGTTCGTTTTTTATCAGCCATCCCAAAGCAGAGTTTTCTCTCCATAATGAGGTCTTTCCTAACGGCCTGACAGAGTATTTTTAAATTGGCGTTGACAAGCTTATTCGGAGACTATTCCCGAGCGCCTGCTTGTCTATGTCTGTACACACGGTTGACACCACTGTGAGCTCTGGGTGGAATTCTTCCCATTTCCTCTTGTGCACTACCAACGGCCTGAGCTGCTGGAAATGTTTCTTAAGCTCACGACAGAGAGTTAAGTGTTGATTTCTTGGCATGGAACCCTCTGTTTTCTCACCTAAGGTGGAGGACTAGAGACGAGGCATCTTTGTTTGGCTCCACAGCGGATGGTTTTCCAGCCACATTGTTGCAATGTTGCATTTGGAAAGAAGAGTTCTGGAAATCATTCCTCGCTCTATTTGCAACTCGCCTTGTATTTTCAGGGTTTTATTATGATGATCGAAGGCAGCTTTCGAATTAAAATGCGGACACTTGCTCCTGGTTTTCCTAAGGCAAATGTAAAAATTTCCACCTCGGTCACTGAACCATTTTCTCCTTTATGCGCCCCACCCACCCGAAGTCAGGTTTACAATCCTGTGGTAAGCACCTGACTGATGAAAACCGGGGATGCTTTCTAGTCACCTAGTTTTGAGGAGTTCGTGCAATTATTCCAGTGGGCTCTGGTTTACCTGACTTCCTCCTTCTGCCTCCTTCCTGATAGCAAGAGATGATTTGTTTGCGTTCTTGCAGCTTTTCTGGAAATCACAGAGGCGACAGCATGGGCTTTTCTCTGCCCTTAAGAAAGCTCCCCGTTGAGAGTATGTCACTGCCCATATTTGGGCTAGAAAGCACGAGGCAGTGGTATTTCCTAGTAGGAGTTAGGTTTTAAAGAATGACCTGGCTTATATTTTGAAAGATCTTTCTTTGGATTGTTTATTTGCCCGTTTGCTTCTGACTCTATCTCTAACGATTGTCCGGGTTCCTCTTCTTCTCCTTGATCTTCACTTCCCTCCTCCGCATGTGGGATTACATCCCTGGCTCACATCTTTTTAGGGGCAGCAGGGATTTAGGGAGTCAGTGAAAACTATAGGAGACTTCTCTTCTCAAAAATGCGATTTCGATGCACTGTCGTCAAGCCCCTCCTGCCCCTTCCTCTGGAGCAGACGGCTCACAGGTCAGCTCAAGAAGAATCGAAACCAAATCTCCTGCATGACGTGATGTGCACGGAAGAAAGTTTGAAACCAAGAAAATGGAGAGAATCCAAGGGGTCCATGAGCCCACCAGGAAATGCATGAGCAACTCCACAGGTGAGGAGAAGCGGAGCAGACGTGGTTTTGTTTCGGTAACTATGTTTCATATTTAATTGACTCAAACTAACGGACAGGATGGATTCCTTGCCCGGGGCTCCCAGTTTCCATTCATCAGAGAGACAGGAGGGACATGAGAACAAGATGGCGGGGGCAGAGCATGGGAAAGAGGGAGGGGTCAACCAAGGCCCAGAGGCGGGTGGGTCAGGGGGCCCACTGTTCACAGGAACTCCTCTGGAATATTCCCTCATGTGCATGCTCTGCTCAGGTGGGCTTTGGGGATTACTATCATCCAACTCGATCTGTTATTTCCCCCCTGGTCCTCAGCCTCTGTGCTCTGATTTACTTGTAGCTTATTGAGTAGTGTCTTCTGTGTTGATTAATTATGTTTACGTCCAAGGCCATGAAGGCCCATCAGAATTCCATTTCGGTTGCTTGTCATGGGCTCATCAACACCTGGCAAGCTTGTTCCTGTGTCCTCTCGAGTGATTCAGGCAGATCTTTGACGCAGAGAGGCAGACTTCGTGTCAACAGCCAGGGCCAAAGGTAAACCCATGGGTATCACTGGGGCGTGACTGGCAGGTAGCAGGGTCCAGGGGAAAGGAGAATGTCAATTAAGTGCGACGCAAATGTGATAAGGGTACATATTCCTGGTGCAGTTCATAGTTCCCAGGGCTTTCAGATGGTAATTGACACCCCGGGAAGGTGGATCGCTATAACTGTCCCCATTTCACTGAGGAGGAAATTGTCTTGCACTCTGGAAAGGCTCATTTACGCTCTGTGTATCTTTGCTGCGTACCCAGGTACTTCCCAGGGGTGTTGTGAGGACCAATTACTAATTATCGGGAAGGGCTCTGATACTCTGATGAGATCCTTTGGAAGGTAGGTATCTGCGGAACACTGGGGGAACCTTGCTCATGTTTTCTGTGACAGATGGCATCAGGCTAGGCACCTTTGGTCATCGGATCAGCACGGTCTGAACTCAATGGATAAAGGAAAGAGAGGGTCATAAAGAGAAAGATGAAGGAGAGGGGGGTGCCTTCAGCTGCACTTCACATGCCAAGACTGTATCCGTAGAGAAACTAACCAGAGGTGATCCTCCCATTACAATGATTAAAAAAAAAAAAATGGAAAGTGAGAAAATTTTAGAATTGGAAGGGTCCACATAGAAATGAACAAGAAGCACCACATCGCAGTATGTAATGAAAACAACACAAATGAACCAAAAGAAGAAGAGTAACAAGGTAAATTCAAGTGCCCTGGAGTGCTTGGAGTTAACGAGGGGAGAATTTCAAGAGAAGACTTTCGACTACAGTTCCGATAAAAAGTGATAATGGACCAAATCCTCCAGATTTTCTTGGATCTGCCGGTCCCATGGTGGTTATGAGCCGGTGTTTTCTTCATTGGCAAAATGGGATGAGTAAAGGTATGTGCTCCGTGACAATGTGGGGAAGAATGAGTGAGGGGATTCCTGGCAAAAAGTGAGAAGAGTCATTGACACATAACAAATTATCAATAAGTCCGTTGTTTCCTGGTTGCACCTGTGGCTTGGCATGAAGTAGGTGCTCAACAGCATTTACTGAATGAATACAGAATTCATCTTTTCTGCAGGTCCTTTGTCTGCTTTGATGTAGTAGTGTTGGAGAGTGAGGGTGGGAAATAGAAATTCTAGAGATGGGCTGGTATCCTATGAGTAGAGACCAAAAAACCAAGGAGGACTGCAAACAACTTTTCTTTGTATAGCAGCATTACATTCCTTACTCAGGTCCCCGAAGCATCTTCTCTTCTTTCCCCTTCCATTTGTTCTTCCATTCCTGCTGCTCGGTTTCTCCCCTTTCTCATGGCTTTGCTCACCCAAGTCCATGAGGCTGCCTTGGTGGCTGGGTCAACAGCCATTCCACAGCCCCCCTTCTCCTCGACTCCTCTGCCTCATCTGACACCGGGCTGGGCCACTTTCACAGTGTCGCTCTCTCTCTCTCAGTGTCTTTTATGTTTCCCTGTCCCTGTCCCTGAGTTTTGTCCTGTATTTCTTTTTTTTTTAAGGTTTTATTTATTTATTTGACAGAGAGAGTGCAGAAGCAGGGGAAGAGGCTGAGGGAGAGGGAGGAGCAGACTCCCCACAGATCAGAGAGGCCAACGCCAGGGCTCGATCCCAGGACCCTGAGATCATGACCTGAGCTAAAGGCAGACGCTTAACCCACGGAGCCGCCCAGGCACCCCAAGTCCTCTATTCCTGACTGCACCTCCTGCTCAACTTCTTTGTAGATGACCACCGAGGTTATTGGTTCCAGGGCTCTGGTTGCTGTTTGGGTCCCTAACCCATTCTGAAGAGGGGGCCCCTGGACTCTCCAGCCTCATGCCTGCCACCCATCCCCTCCCACCTATGACCTGACCTCCTCCTCATTCCATGAGCTGCCCTGAGAATTACTATCTCATCTTTCCTTATGAAAGATGTCCGGTCACCCTTCCATTGAGAGTGGACTTCTCTGAGCTCTGTACGTCTAAGTCCCCCTTGCAGGAAATTCCTCCATTAAAATACTAGCCTGCCGTCTTGTAATGACCTGTGTCTGTATTCCCTGAAGGGTGGCCTGGGTGTCCTGGGGCATCTGTTCTAGGCAAAGACTCAGAGCAGAAGAGGTGAACAGGCAGAGAACTCTCTCCTGCACTCCGTGATCCCAGGAGTGGGGCAGCTCTGCCCGGAAGCTATGTCTTTATCTAATTTGCAAAGAGAACTTTTAGGCCAACAGTAGCCCTTTTCTCTAACACATTGAAAGTTTAAAGAAGGAGAAACTGTGTCTGTGGTCTTCACCACTGAATTCTCAGCTCCTATCACAGTGCCTGGATTCCCTCTAATAACCATTGACCCACATGTGCCTACTGAGCTCTCGAAATGTGGTTTGAGATGTGCTCGGTATACAGCATACACTGTGTTTGAGACCTAGCCCCCCCCTCCCCCAAATGCAGTGCAGTGTGTCTTGTTAATAATTTTGTATTGATTACAGAACGAAATAACATTTTAGATGTATTGTTTTAAATAAAATGTGTAATTAAGAGTACTGTAACCAGGGCACTGGGCGGCTCAGTCGGCTAAGCGTCTGCCTTCGGCTCTCGTCATGATCTCAGGGTCCTGGGATCGAGACCCGCTTGGGGCTCTCTGCTCAACGGGGAGCCTGCTTCTCCCTCTCTCGCTCTGCTCCTCCCCCTGCTCATGCTCTATCCCCGCCCCCCCGTCAAATAAATAAGTAAAATCTTAAAAAAAAAAAGTATACCATCACCTGTTTCTTTAGCCCTTTGTGAGTGGCTGCTAGAGAACTTGCCTCCGAGGCTCTCTCTAGGCGTCTGTGGGACAGCAGCGTCCTAGACTTCTTCCTTCCGAGATGCTGTCTCTGTGCAGGTCTTCTCTAAACATCTAAACATCTCCAGCTGATGGCCCACGGCCACCGTCCAACTCAACGAAACTGAATTTATCACGTTTCCCAACAACTTGTACCACTTCCTCCGGCGTCCCTGGTCACACTCACCCAGTCACCTAAACCACAACGTGGTGTATTCCACAACCCATTTTTTTTTCCCCATAAAATGACTCTTCCTCCCACTTGCCCTTTTTCCAACCTACCCTTTGCGGTGCTATGGAAACGGCTGCCAGACTCTCTGGTGTAAATCATGTCAGGACTCCCCACCGGCACCATATCCAAGGTCCGTTTTGGCAACGCACACGTGAAACAGCCCTTCGTGATGAGCAGGTTGCTGTCTTCGGCTCCACTGCGTCCACTCTCAGTTGTCTCTCCAACCCTCTCTGCTTCCTGCTTTCAAAAGAGCCACTTCGAGTACATTCCAAAAACACAGCCCCCCAACACTCACTTTACAGGTGAGGAACCTGATGCTGGGAAGCTCAGTAATTTCCTGAGCACTTCACCTAACCACGTGACAGAGCCAGGACTTGAACCCAGACCACCTGACAGGGCGTCTGTCCTCGGCCAACGGCTTCCATGTCCCTCCCGCAGTAATGAAGTCATTGCTGTTCTCTGAGAGCATCAACACAATACTTCTGTGTCCTGGCAAGGGTGGCTCCCTAGGCTTGGGAATGTCTACCACCCCTTCTTCACCTCATTGCCAAAGACATGGATGTGGAAAGCTTCAGCAGACCTCCTCAGGAACGTGTAGTAGTTTTCCTTTGTGCTCGTCTGCCTAGCATTTAACAATATGTAAATACCAAGTGTCTGTCTCATTGGGATGATACAGCTTTTGTCTCTTAGTTTTCTAGTAGCAAGCACGATCCCTGACACATAGTTGGTTCCCAGTGCCCATCTCCTGGGTTTGGGGCTACGGGGTTGGCTGGAGGGGACACCACTTTGTGCAGAACATTGTTGGCTCGGTGGTGGGGAGGTTGCTGACCGAGTTGACCTTATCTAGACTTTTGAGATTTCCGGTTCTCATTTGAGAAACGTGAAGTTGAGAGACACTGGACCAGACAAGAAGGAAGTTCATCCTAGTTCACCTCTTAGTGCAGACATTTTCATTCATGGGACCATTTTTGACAGAGAGTCATAGAATTTCAGGATTGCATTACAGCTGAGATGATTTAATAACCAAAGTCCTTAAATGTACATAGAAGTAAATGGAGACAAAGTTTAACTAACTCATCTACAACAAAATTGCAAGTTACTATAAGAGTCTATACTTGAACCTGACCTCCTGCCTTCCAACCCAGATCCCAGGGTTCTTTCTCACATAAACACAAGGACAATTTTATACACACACACACACACACACACACACACACACACCCCTTCATTGTTAATGGACTGACTGAAAAAAATGCATGTGTTTCCTCACCAAAAACCCAGAGCCATTTGCGGGAATACTCAGGGCTAAAAGAAATTCGGTGATTTATACAAAATATCTTCTCATTTACTTCTCTACTTTACCAAGAAATGCACTACTTCACTTTCCCCGGGATAGGGAAAATCTGTCCAGCCAACGCTTTTCAAACCTGTCAGTGCAAAGAAATCAAGTTTACTCCGTGTTTGCTGGTTAACCCTAACCCTAACCCTAACCCAGTTTCCCATTACTTTCATAATTATCGCCGTAAGAGCAGCTAACATTTTTTTGCATTAACTATTCTTTACCATGACTTCTGCAAAATGCTTTACCAGCCTGCCCACCTTCGATCCATACAGCAATCTATGAAGTAGACTGCTAATACAATTTCCCAGTTTTACGGTGCAAATTTCTGAAGTCTAAAGAGATTTACTAAATTCCACAGGGTCACAGGACTTCTCTGTGGCAGAAACTGCAGTTGTATTTAAAGGAAACCTGACACCAAACCTTAGGCTCTGAACCACTAATCTAGTCCATGTGTCTTCAACACTGTATTCATTTTCTGTTTAGAAAGACGGAATCTAAAAAAAAAAAAAAAAAAAAAAAGAAAGACGGAATCACAGAACTAAAGACCTAGAAGTTATTTAGATTCTGTCTGGTTCCTACGAATTATCTGGTAGAAGCACAAAGGAAGGTCCTGGAAAATAAACACGTCAACCTCTCCTGGACTTACTCTTAAAATGCTTTCCACATTTTTCTGAATCACACAAGGAAGTGCTTCGCAGAGTGTATGTGATAAACGGGGATGACTGACTTCCACGAATTCTTGCACAAATACAGGCAACCCTATAAACACATGCATATGCATGTATGTATATCAGAACCTAGTCTATGTATCTCTAATAACACAGACCCTTGGAATAACAACCAGCCTGTCAAAACAGAGTAAAAGGACCACATTTTGGAGAGAATTACAGTATCATTACCACTGACACGGGGAGAATAGATGAGTGTCCCTTAACTACTGCCTGTCAGGACCCACTCCTATCTTAGCACCCAGTTTAAATAGTACTCAGCTGGCTGCCTGTGGATTTAGCCAACATTGCATGTTAACACAAGAGTCTGATTGCCCAGATGGTTATTTCTAGGCTCTTAATCAAGAATAGTAATGGAGCATGGGACTAAAGCATATCTGGTCTACATGCAGGCTAGCGGCTTCTTGCTTTCTTCCTAGGTCTCCCTTCCGTGCACCCTGGGCCTGTCACTGGTAGCTATTTTGACAGTTCCCACCAGGGACAAGAAGAGGGGAACAGAAAGGACTGGATAGCAATTGTTGAAATCTGTGCAGATCCGCACAACCCTCCATCCCTCTCCTTGCTGCTCTGATTGCCTATGGAGACTTGCCTCTACCTGTGAGTGTCCCTAGAGTGAGTGGTCTCCCTCCTTCCTAGATGCCATGTACCACCAGTGCAGTGGCTTTGCATTTGAGAAGCGAAGGGAAGACTTAGTGACTTGGAGCAGCTTCCCCACAGACAGACAGACGGAACCAACCAGCCCTTGGGGCGCCCCAAGGGTTCAGTGGGAGGAGTTCTGGTTTGGACGCTGGGGGTTGGGGGGGTGGGGGGGAGCCCTCTGTGTGCCCCCAGGGAAGAAACTGCTGGTATGCTGTGAAAACATCCAACCTCGAGGACAATATTTCTGAGCAATTCCATTTGGGACAAGAAGGGGAACCACCTTCAGTTTCTCATCAAAGTGACTTTCATTAATAATTCTAGTATTTTATTTTAATAAATCTAATATTTTATTTTATGAGGAGGAAAACTACAGAGGTTGTGAAGATGCCACACACCGTTTCTGCCTGCCATACCCCGGATTTCTGGGGCATCCCTCCCAATTACACCCCTGGAAAGAGAATTCCCCTGCCTCATAGCAGGGCCTCCCTTTCTATAAATTACGTTGGTTCAGCCTTCATTGGCCCTTCCTGGTTCTGTTTCAAGAAACAAACATGAAGGAATAAATCATCTTGAGCCTGCTTGCTTGCTTTGTTTATCCAACTTCTTTCCTCCACCAGCAACCTTTTCTAATCGTTCTACCTCCCAAGAGCAGAGAATTTTTACAGGGTAAAATTGTTCACTTCCACTTCAGCATTTTTTTCTTACATTTGGAATAACTTGGCTCAGCTACTCTGACCTTGAAACATAGCCCCACTACCCTACCAAGAAATCAGCAGGAGCTGTAAAGTGAAGAACACGGAGTTTCCATTTCTCTGCAAATCCATATTTACATGGCGAAGGCTACGCCAGATCCAAAGGCAAAAGGACAGCCTACCCTCCAAAAAGAATGATAGATAAGGATTAGGTTTAATACTGGAAAACATTTAGAGACAGAATGAAAGACTGCATTCATGACGGAAATAAAAGGGGCCATTCTTTGGCAAAACATAAAACAGCATCTGTTGAAACAACTCAAGTTCTGAGCTGCTTTGCATGGCATCCTTTATTGCCCAAGGATGGCAACATCTCTCAGGCCTTTGAGGACATGAAATGATGACAGATAAAGGAACTGTGTCAAGAAGCAAGGAAAAAAAACCCTCAAACTTCACATTTTGATGTGCAACTACTTGATTCTCAGCCATCTAGAAATGAGGAGGGAAAGCTGTCAGATCGACTTAATGAACTGCTTTGGTAGCACCAGGTGATTAATTTCCAGTTTTGACCTGTTGTGTCACGGAACGGAGGGCACATTACTAGAGCTTTCTGGCTCTGAGGAGGAGATAAGCCCCATGTGTGTAATCTATGCCAGGTGTACCGAAGTGGGCTTTCTGCCCTCTTTCTTTGGCTGTGTACCCCACCCCCCAACATTCCCAACCCTGCTCCACCAGCAGCATAAAACCATGGATGACATCCATCTTCTCTTGTTTGGTCTTCTGAATATTTTTCCCCCAGCATGTTCCATACTTTGTAAGAACTTGTTCTCCTTTTATCGAAAATTGACTAAAACATTAACAAAAATACTAGAGAAAAGGAAAGGCGTATGGATAACAATGTAAATAATAGAGCCAGTCAGAGGGGGAAGATATAGCAGCTCCTAAAACCTAGCAAGGCTCTTAGCCTGAATTAAATTATATTAAGCCAAGAACTTTATGTATGTTATGCCCATGAGTATCACTAATAATCCTGTGAGGTGGATATAATTATTTTAGATTTTAGAGATAAGGGTCTGGGACTCAGATAATGTAAGAAACCAACGTTGGTGGCTACATGCAGAGCAAGAATCTGAATGCAAGACTTTAATTCCAGGGCCCATATTAGCCCTCCTCTGCCATAGCTTCCACCCAACTAAAGTGAGTGAGCAAATGCCCCATGAAGCTAATTTAACACAGCAGTGCTTCTCTGAGTTGAGGTTATTTCTTAAGAGTCCGGTCCCATCAGATATCTCTGTTCAGAAAGCCCTAGGCAAAGCTACTCTTATATTTAATACTTACAAATATTCAAGTTCAATTTCTTGGCTGGATTATTTGTTTTTTGGGGTGTTGAATTTGAGAAGTGCTTTATAGATCTCTGTTACCAGCCCTTTATCTATAATGTCATTTGCAAATATCTTCTCCCATTCCATGGGTTGCCTCTTAGTTTTGTTGACTGCTTCTGCTGCTGTGCAGAAGCTTTTGATCTTGATGAAGTCCCAAAAGTTCATTTTTGCTTTTGTTTCCCTTGCCTTTAGAGACTGTCTTGCAAGAAGTTGCTTTGTCCAAGGTCAAAGAGGTTGCTGCCTGTGTTCTCCTCTAGGATTTTGATGGATTCCTCTCTCACATTTAGATCTTTCATTCATTTTGAGTCTATCTTTATGTATGGTGTAAGAGAATGGTCCAGTTTCATTCTTCTGCATGTGACTGTCCAATTTTTCCAGCCAACATGTCCTTCAGTGGAACTGAATAGAAAAAGAAGATGTGATTCATATATACAATGGAATATTACTCGGCCATCAGAAAGGATGAATAAGTATAATTTTCATCGACATGGCTGGAACTGGAGGGTATTATGCTGAGTGAAATAAGTCAATCAGAGAAACACAATTATCATATGGTTTCACTGATATGTGGAACATAAGGAATAATGCAGAGGACAAGAGGCAAAGGGAGGGAAAACTGAGTGGGAAGAAATCAAAGAGGGAGACAAACCATATGAGACTCTTGACTCCAGGAAACAAATGGAGAGTTGTGGGAAGGGAGAAGGTTGGGGGGATGAGGTAACTGGGTGATGGGTATTGGGGAGGGCATGTGATGTGATGAGCATTGGGTGTTATACTCAACTAATGACTCATTGGACATTCTATAAAAAACTAATAATCAAAAATATTCAAGTTCAAGAGGCATCTGGTATCCAGGTTTGCCTTTATCTACAACCCACTTCTTGCTCAGGATCAAGCCTTGGGGCAGTTTCGGGTACACAGAATACCTGTCTGACCTGGGAAAATTGTCATTACAGGGAATGTGTTCAGTAAGGAGCCAAGTTCCCTCAGTCCTGGCCTTCAAGGGCCAACGAGGGCCAGTGCAATGTCGCAGTGGATTGTTTCCTCACGTTATTCCGTTAAAGTCACATGAAACCTCAAGAACCATCAAAAAGCCTAGAAACGCAGAAACCTGTTTCTTCATCCTCTCAAACAATGGTATTAACCTAAGCAAAGAAGTCTCTTGTAGAAGAAAGAATCAGTTGTGTAGCCTTGTCGTGTCCTAACAGTCAGTAACACAAAGGGTATATTCACAGTGGAAAGGTACTTTCCGTTCTTTCAGAACAGGGAACAGCATATCGTACGATGTTTTACAGAGAAGCCCTTCCTCAAAGGACTCTGCAAACTGTGGGTTTAAGAACAAAATCAAAGTTTCCATTCATGAGCGTGATGTGTCTTGTATCTTGGAAATTCTAATTGACCATTTGCACCGTGCACTGTAGCCTACAGATGGAACCTACCTCTTCACTCTTCCCGTGTGCTCAACGTTCAGTCTGTGAAAAGAGGATTCCTTTTCAAATCTGAAACCAGAATATTATTCACTGCAATAGCTGCATTTGACCCAGAATTTTACTCCAGTCATTACGTTCCAAAGAATTTTTCCCCAAGCTACTACCTTCCAAGTTCTCCATCACATCCAAAAGCTGGTACGATTTCAGCTTCTGCCTCCTGCTCTTTACAGACTCGGCTGTTCCATCATGTCCTCTACCTCCCCATCATTGAAATCTAAAGTGAGTTCGGGATCAAAAGTGTGTAAAAGACAAGCTGACGCTCTGTACCGTGGCATCATTTTATTTGCAGAAACTAAAATATTTGAAAGTGGGTCCTTCAAATTAGAGCTGACAGCAATTGACTCTAAGTGATGGAGAATAATTTTAAATGTTAGAACAAACGATATAAAAGGATGAAACCTCTGGGACGGAAACTTTCTGTACAGGAAAACTGGCCATCCTTCTGGAGAGGAAATGATGCATTTTCAACAACAGAGCCTCAAGAACTGCTTGGTTGTGGGCCTCTCTGGAGACCACTGGGATTTGGGGACAATGTTGATTCGAGTAGAAAGCAATTGTATTTCGATTCCTTCTTTGATTAGTAAGTCTTTTAAAAAAGATTCTATGTGTGTATTTAATTGAAATGCTACAAAATGATTGTTTTGTGATGAAGTTCCAAGATAAGCAAATGTGGGTAGTTATCTTATTTTGGTCTCAGTAGTTCTGGGACCCTAGAGAGAAGCTACTTTGTATATTAGCTTCACAGATAATGCCCTGTCAGAAGGTTTGGGGACAAGTCTAACTCCAAATACTCTGGATGAGCAAATTTTATTCCCAAACCATGATGCAAATGGAGACTTCTGCACCGTGTTCCAATGTGTGGCAGAGTTCTTTGTCATGTTTCAGCCACATCTGTGTATTACGTGTTGCCTCTTCATACTGGCCATCCCAACCATTCATTGGTCTGCTCTGTGACTGATTTGGCTTCAGCAACTGCTACTTCTTGACCCAAGTGAGTGGGTCCAGCTCCCATCCTGTTCTCAACTCATCAGCAATGTACAGTTAACACCTAATTTGGAGCCCATGTGCCTTAATTATGTAATATGGTATTTTGGTGATTGACTAGAAAAGGGGCTATTTTTGTAAACTTGCACCTACAACTAATTAAAAAAAAACACAACAAACTTGAGACTACAGAAGCTTCAGATTAGTGTCTAAAAACACAGAAAAAATGCCCCTTATCAAAGAGAGGAAGAAGTAAGCAACTCCTTGATTCTAACGCATCTATTACCCCCTACTCTGTGATGGTTTGCTCCAAGCAAAGGTACACATTTTTAAGTCATTCTTAAGCATCTGCCATCTTCCAGAACATCTTTTGAGACTGGATAGCAAACCTTCCCCAAGCTGCCAAAGAAGATGCCAAAGAAGAGGATTCTTTGCCTCCAAATGTGGGAGGAGACCTGAGAGTCCCCTTAGTAACTGAGAAACAGAACACTCCTATTGTATGTGGATAGTTGGCTGCCATGGCCAAGCTTCCACCCAGGGGTAATAATGACATATTTCAGTGAGAAACCTCTTCACTCGAGCAGAGAGGATCAGTTTGAACATCATTACAGTGTCAACTTTCTTTAGAGAGGGCAGGGCAAACACACATTCATTCTTACTTGTTGGTTTGTTTTTTTTTTTCTTTCTTTCCAAAGTGTTTACCAACCCGTGAGCAAAACCGTCCTCTTCCTTGTTCTCAAATAAAATTGTTGTTGGTTTGTGCTTTTCTCCAAAATGCCAAGTTGAAAATTTTCAACGACTCTTCTGAAACAGTAAAAACTAATGATTTTCTTTAGCACTACATCGTAATATTTACAGAAAAGACTCTGTGTTTGACAGACTTCGACACTAAAGAGGAAAATAATTATTTCAAGGGCTATGTACAAACAGAAGGCAATTGGTAGGCATCCTGTGTACAAGTAAAAGACCCTGTGTCTATTTGACCTTGGGAAAACTGAAGGACCTAAACACTCCATAATAGTAACTTCACCAGTTTAGAAACACTCTTCCTACCTGTGGGCCTGCATGTCAGCCACAACAAAGTAAGCCTGCCGAAAGAATACTAACAGTCAACACATTTAAAATTGTTACAAGAATTAAAAACATCTATAATTTTATTAGCTATTCCAATCTAGTTAGTGATTTCAACTGGGTAAGAGTAGTGCAGTCATCACGGAATTCATCAGCACCTCTGTGTATTCAGATTATTTTAAAAAGGAGTCCAGGGACGCCTGGCAGTCTCAGTCGGTAGAGCGTGTGACTCTTGATGTCGGCGTTGTGAGTTCGAGCCTCATGTTGGGTGTAGAGATTATTTAAAGATAGAACATTTGGGGCGCCTGGGTGGCTCAGTCAGTTAAGCATCTGCCTTCAGCTTGGGTCATGATGCCAGGGTCCTGGGATTGAGCCCCATATAGGCTCCCTGCTCAGTGGGGAGCCTGCTTCTCCCTCTCCAGCTCCCCTGTGCTTGTGTTCCCTCTCTCGCTGTCTCTCTGTCATAAATAAATAAATAAAATAAAATCTTTAAAAAATAAATTAAAAAAATAGAGTCTAGGTAGATAAGGTAAATATAACAAATTAATAGATGATTACTTTGCATTATGAAACAATAGATAGGAAGCATTGCATGTTTTTGTAAGCTAAATGGAAATGCCCAGAGGTAGTTGCCTATGTATATATAATTCTTTCTTTCTGTTTGTCTGTCTGTTGTCTGTCTATTTATCTTCTGTTGGTCTATCTCAATCTGTTCAATTCACTTTGTGTGCTTCCCTTTATGAAGCTTCTTGGGTGTTGGAGTACTTGAAACTACCATTCATCCTCATTTTCTTTAATTTATGTTTTACTGAGACATATTTAAGATAAACTATACCAATGCTAGAAAGGAGTCATGTATTTTAAACCACAGATAAGCAATACACTGAATTGCCAATGTTCAAATTCAGATAATATTGAATGAAAAGAGGCTAGGACATAGAAGGACCTAACAACAAATGATCCGAACAAATGATCATGTTGGCAGACTAATTCTATACCAGTGGTTCTCAAAGTGTGGTCAGGGAATCCCTGGGGCTCCTCAGACACTTGGAGGGGTCCATGAGGTCAGAGCAAATTTCATAATCAACTCAAATATTATTTTTGCTGTTTCCTTCTTTCTTTCACAAAGGTCCAATGGAGTTTTCCAGGGAGTACATGATGTACAAGATCATAACAGACCGACTAGAGAAGCAAATCTTAGAACGCAGCTGTCTTCTATTAAACAAGGCAATAAAGAATTTTTTTAAAAAAATCTAAAACTGTGCCATTCTGATTTTTTTTTGTGTTGGAAACGATAGTTATTTTTTTAAACATTTTTATTTCTTTTCAGCATAACAGAATCCACAGTTTTTGTACCACACCCAGTGCTCCATGCAATGCGTGCCCTCCATAATACCCACCACCTGGCTCCCCCAACCTCCCCCCCAACCCCTTCAATACCCTCAGGTTGTTTTTCAGATGATAGTTATTTTTATAAGAATATTCAGTTATGTCAAAATGGAATGGATTATTGTTACTTTTTAAATGAATGGATGATTCAATATTGAAAATTTTCTCTATTTTAATTTCTAATATAAATTATTGACAGATATAACCCCCATTGATAGACGCTCTGGGAAGGGGGTGGTTCTCAATAATTCCCGAGTATGTGAACGGGTCCTGACTCCCAGACAGGTGACAGTGCTATTTTACAGTGGGGATCTCGGTTTGTTTTTAAAGCCTCAGTTAGGAATTTTACAAGAATCAAAATTAGGGTGGCACTTGCTCTGAAGGGCTGTAAAACTATTCTTTAGCAAGACTAGATCCGTATTATTATCATTTTTTGGGTATCAGTTGCTAATTGACAATGTCCAGCCAACAGGGTAAATGCAAGTGTAGTTTCTGAGATGATTCGTTTCATCCCTTCCATCCCTGGCTGGCTGCTCTGGCTGCTTTTCCTGGACCTAACTTTGTACCAATGCCAGTGGTACCAAGTTAGGTTTTTTTTTTTTTTTTTGTTTTGTTTTTGCTGTGGAGTGTGCATCCGCTCTACATCTATTGACTTGATTGAAATTAAGGCTACTTCCTCATGTAAGTTTATTTGGCTAAACTGTTACCTTTATTCCTTGTTTTGTTTTGTCATCAGCATTTTGGCAAAACTAGACTGGCAGGCCCTGGTGAGGTGGGGAACAGAGAACTCTCTGGAACCACACAGACTGGGCTGACACCCTGGGTCTCAACACTTGCTCCCGTATGAGCGCGGACAAGGTCTTCACCTGATCTGTAAGTAAATTTCCTCAACTGAAAATCAGG
>PISX010005264.1:0-110019 GCA_004024625.1 Mellivora capensis
GTTGGAAAAATAGGCCCCAATTTTTTTTACCCCACTGGTGGTATAGCTATGAGACATATGATCTGCACTGCCCCCTAGTGGAGTTAGGCTTCATTTGCTTTGTGACATGCCTTTTATTCATTTCCTTCCTTGTCCTGCTGTCTTTCCCACTCCTCCCTCCTCATCCTCACTCACCCCTGGTGTTTTCCCAAATAAACTGACCCTCAAATCCTCATCTCAGAGTCTGCTTCTAAAAGAACTCCAAACCGAGACTCTGACAAAAGCAAACAAGTTATGAATAAAACGTCCATATATATTTGGGTGATCTACCATGAAAAACTCTTGTATATCCTCGGTCAAATTATACGTCCAGTTGAAAAGGAGGATAGGAAAGGGGGCGAGAGGACTGTCATCTCACTTTTGCACATGGGAAACAGTCTTCTGGTGTGAAGTGGAGTGACATCCTTTTCAAAGGAACTCACGCTCATTTCTTTATTTTTTTATCTTCTCTCTTTTTCAAGAGATGGCCACCCCTGGAGAAGACCACAGTTGGCAGATTCCCATTAATCATAGTGACTTCACAATTTTAAAAAACAATGAGAGTCAGCTGTGTGAAGTCCTTCAGAATAAATTTGAGTGTGTCTGTACCCTAGTCTCTCTATACGTGGAAGGGAACAGTGAGTCTCTGCAAGTCTTCAGAGAAATGCTAATTCCTGGGCTGGAGTTATCTGTTTGGAAGGATGACCTCACTAGACATGCCGTTGATGCTGTGGTGAATGCAGCCAACGGAGACCTTATTCATGCGGGAGGCCTGGCTCAGGCCCTGGTGAAAGCCGGGGGCTCTGAAATCCAAGAGGAGAGCAGAAGATTAGTTTCCAGATTTGGTAAAATACCAACTGGTGAAATAGCTACCACGAAAGCAGGGAGACTTCCCTGCAAATTAATAATCCATGCTGTTGGGCCTCGGTGGATAGCGAAAGATTATCAGACATGTACTGATAAACTGCGGAAGGCCATTATAAGTATTCTGAATTATGTTACCTTTCACAATCCAAACATTGAGACAGTAGCAATTCCAGCCCTGAGCTCTGGGATTTTCCAGTTCCCTCTGGACTTGTGTACACAGATCATTGTGGAAACAATCAGCTTTTATTACCAAGGGAAGCAACTGGCCACTAATTTGAAAGAAATTCACCTGGTAAGCAATGAGCACCCTACTGTTGTTGCCTTTAAAAATGCTTCAGAAGTAATCCTAAGGATGAACAAGCTGGGATCCCGGATGAGTCAAGAAGCCACCCCTCTTTTCAAGACAGTTCTTGTGAACAATGTGACTCTCCAGATTGTCCAGGGTTACATCCAGCTGCAGGAGGTAAGTCTTTGTTTCTGTCCTCTTGTACTGCCAAAGGAGTTCCCTGAACTGTTTATTACCTATCAGGTATTTTTTTAAAAATATATACTATTTCAGATGTTGTTTAGAAAGCATGTTGTTGAAGCTAAGAGTATGGACTTTAGAGAGAGTCCATCCGGATTTGAATGCTAGCTTTGCCATTTGTAACTGGGTGATCTGAATCAAGTTATTTTATCTTTTGGACCTTGGTCTCCTCATCTGTAAAATAAGAATAATAAGATCATGTATATCAAAGAGCTGGAATCAATACACCTAAAATGCTTAGAATAGAGCTTGGCACATGGTAACTCTTTATGGTGATTATTGCCACTATTCTTGGGCACCAGGAGGAAATAGAACAAGCTTCAGTTCCAAGGAACTTAAAATCAATTAGATATCTTTTATGTAAGAAAAAATCCTCGATTTGAAAAAGCCCATTGGGGAAGCAAACCATCTGAACATTTCTGAAGCAACCTATCAAGAGTAAACAAAAAAGTCTTAATAAAAAATGAACTCATAGTATTTAAGAGTATGTAAATTTATGACAAGGCAGTGGACCAAGAAAGATTAATTCAGAAGCTAGGAGTTTGAATTTGACCTCAAGTTATGATGGGTATGAACTGGGTGGTTAGACTGTCTTGATCAGAGATACACAAAAGTGGTAAGAGCCTGAAAATCATGGACTGGACCAGTCAGGAGATCTAGGTCGAGCTATAAGTTGTATATTTAGTATACTGCTCTCTGTCAGGGGTTGGAGAGAATACAGAGGGCAAGTTAGGGTTTAGCCAGTGCTTATGGAACGCCAAGGCAGAGCTCTGGCAAGGAGGGGAGGGAATCATGGTAACAGTGAACTTGGGGATTTCTGGGTTGGTGCAACTCTCCTGCTAGGCAGAGCACCTTAAAGGCTAGGAATCAAGGCATGTTCATCTTTGTAGCCCCAGGGCCAAGTCTCGGCATGCATCTGGCTGTTCAGCAAATTATTGATGCCAAAGTGAAGGGGGCAGCAGGGAAGAGAAAGAATATAAGGCTATATTCTTTTTATTTCTGCATCAGAGTTGTCACTCTTAAGTTTCTCCTATGGCCACAATCAAATAGACTTCATCATAAGTGAAAAAATGCCACTTCTTTTCTTGTTCTTTTTTTTTCTTTTAAGATTTTATTTATTTATTTGAGAGAGAGAGGGAGAGCACTTGCACACACACGAGCAGGGGGAGGGAGAAGTAGACTCCCCACTGAGCAGGGAGCCAGATGTGGGGCTCAATCCCAGGACCCAGGGATCATGACCTGAGCCAAAGGCAGAGACTTCACCTACTGAGCCAACCAGGCACCCAAAAATACCACTTATTTTCTACAAGACACAATTAGAAAAGAAGACAGGGGACCCCACAGGATGAAACATTGATTCAATAAAATTAAAATTAAAGTGGAAACATCCTAGTTGAATAACTTACCCTTTAACTAAACTTTTATTATATTTCTTTGTTGCCAGCAACATTAAGAACCTTAAAATTTTTCAAGGGTGCCAGTGCTCCCAAACTGGAAATTCTGATTGCACTTTCGAAGTGAAGCATTCATTAACGTCCATTAGAAGTACCTGGGTTGCCCTCAAAGGGAACCAAAGCAATCAGGATGACTTAGGGGTGTTTGAGCATGGGGCAGAAGCAAAAGGAGACCTTCCCCTGTAGCCCAGGCCTGAGGGCTAACTAGGAGGCGATACTACTGAAAACACAGCCCATGTGTATGCAGTCCATTTCCAAAGGGACAGATGAAGAACTGGTAAAAGTGGTTGCCCTCCAGACAGGTGAGTGCGTGGAGCATCCAAGGAACCCACCAAGAAGGAGGCCTATTTCCACTGAAGACTTTTTTGTCTCATTTGTTTTTTCTTTGACCATGTACTGCTTTTTTTTTAAAAGAAAAGCATTAGGAAGTAGAAATTTCCCAAGAAATTTTATTTCCACTCTCCTTAAACCAAACAGAAAATCCACACAGAAATAGCAAAAAGTGATAGCACTGGGGGAGGGGATGAAACCGTGTATTGATGAAAGTTTAAACAAATCACAAGGAATGCCCAGAATCTTGGAATATGGGGGATATAAAGCAGCAAGAGGCTGACAGACATTTGCAGTCAGAACTGTATTATCCACACACTTTGCCTAATTTCTGAATAGGACAAATGACTCATGGCAATCAAATGAAATTATGAGTTTCTATGCACCGATAAATGATAACCTTGTGCAAAACAAACACACAAACAAAAGATGTCTTGTGAATTTACGATCTTCAAAAGTATTTTTCAAAGCTCCTCAGCAAACGAAAGATTGAAGAAAAAGTAATTTAACAATGGATCCTCTGTGTTTTGTTTTTTGTTTTTCCTTTTCAGACGGATGTAATTGTTAATTCTGTAAATCCGTTCTATGGTTTGGGATTTGGAGATGTGTCAATATTAATTCTACAACAAGCAGGAAATGAAATGGAATTGGAATTTAATGAAAAAATTACTGAAATACTAGAGTCTCAGTTGGTACTGGTCACAAGAGGATTTCAATTGTCCTGTCAGTACGTATACCATGTGTTGTGGTATTCAAGACATCACAAACTGACTAAGGTAGGTTCAACATAAGTTTATCTTTATGTAGTCCCGTAGACTACATAGTCTTTGTTGAATTTCCATCATGTCATTACATTTATGAAAATTTGATAAGTGAGATAGTCCTCATTTTCTACCATTCTGAAAAAAACAGGAAAAGCATTGTTGTCACAAGTTTATCCTAAGAACTTTAATTTTAAATATTACCTAACTCATGTCTAAATTTTAAGCAAGCATACTGCAAACAGACCTGGAAAGAGTGGGTTTCCTCAGTTTACACATCTGTTCACCTCACCCCTCTGTGACCCTGTTGGCCTTTCCCTAAATGGACCTGGAATTCAGCCTCTCTGTATTTCCCTGCATCAGTTAAGTGCCAGGGACACCTGGGACTTCCCTTCCAGTACTGCTCCAGGTAAATCTATCACCTGTGGTATCTTCCCACCAATGCCTGCGGTAGAGATTGACAGATTGGCTTTCTGGCCAACTCTTCACCCAAGGCACATAAAATATGCACATTAAAGAGTGGGGGGACCCACTCAAATGTGGAAAGAGGGAAAGAGTCTCCTTCCCTGCCTTTGTTTATCTTTATTTTGTCACCATTTCTGGGCCTTCTTTGACTAAGAGCCCTCTAGTCCCAAACTGGCCCTCCAGTCACTCTCTACCCCCCAGTTTTCCAAGGCCCTTCCACAGACAACTTTCCTGTATTTCAGTTTGGATGTTGAAATGTTGATGTAAAGTTTAAATCTGCCAAATACATTAGCACTTCTTGAGAAGAAATTACATAGGACATTAGGACATATCTTAAAGATGTTGGATAAAACTGCTTACTTATTTTTCCCACTGTCTCCTTTATTAAACTTCTGAGAGCTCTTTGTTTCAACCTGGAAGCAGCAGGTAAATGGGAATAAACTGATGGTTGGCTCGCAGTCCTGGGGAGATGAACAAGGCTATATAAACTGGGAGAAATCATGGCTACCCAAACAAACCCCTCAGTGACCCCTCAGTGACTCATCTAACCATATGGCTGTCATGGGCTCTCTAAGGAGGCATAGCCATGACCCCAAGGGAGAGTAGAGGTGGGCATTGTAAGATGTAGGCAGGATCGAGAGGTGAGTAAAGTTTTATTTTGACTCAAAGGCTGATCTGTTTTTCCTACAGATACTGAGAACTGCGGTGAAGGAATGTTTGGAGAAATGCCTTGAACTAAATAAAACTTCTATTTCCTTTCCTGCCCTTGGGACTGGAAACTTTGGTATACAGAACAGTGTAGCAGCCGAGATTATGTTTGATGAAGTTTTAACTTTTGCCAAATGCCATTTGAAAAAGCAATTAACTGTAAAGTTTGTGATCTTTCCAGAAGAACTGGACACCTGCGTGGTAAGATAATATTTTAGAAATGTCCCATTCAAGGACGCCTGGGTGGTTCAGTGGGTTGAGCCGCTGCCTTCAGCTCAGGTCATGATCCCAGGGTCCTGGGATTGAGTCCCGCATCGAGGTTCTTGCTCGGAGGGGAGCCTGCTTCCCTCTCTGCCTCTGGCTGCTTGCGTGCGCTCTCTCTCTCTCTCTCTCTCTCTTTCTCTCTCTCTGACAAATAAATAAATAAATAAAATCTTAAAAAAAAAAAAAAAGAAAGGTGGCATTCTGTTACCTATCCATCTTTAAAAAAAAAAGGAAAGGAATGTCCCATTTATTCATTCATTCATTCCATAGCATCTGTGTAGTATCTCCAATGTAAGACATGAGCTAAGCACTGTACAGCACAGTGATGGTCTAACTTGGTGAATTTAATGTTTTTTTTAATTGTTCACCTCTGACCTAGTGAAGAATGTCATTAAAGCAGCCATGTTACCCTGCTCCCTAAATTCCGTCTTTTCCTTTGTTGGTCTTTATTCTCCTCTCTGCTCCTCAAAGATAAGCAACCTTCTCATTTCAGTGTGGGGGTCCTCTGCTCCTCTGTCTTCTCTCCTGCTCTGAGAACACAAGTATTCTGACAATTTCTGCAAAGTCCTGTCTTCTGAGCCACCCTCAGACCCATACACTTAATCCTGTCTCATTTCCACTTGATTATCCCATTGTCATCTTAAAGCCAACATATTTAAAACAAATTCTTTGTCTTCTCCTCTCCGATTGATCAACTTCTTGGGGCAAGTTAATATCCTTTTCTGTGCTTCAGTTTATTCATCTTTGAAGTGGGATAGTAGGGAAGCCTGGCTGGCTCAGTCAGTAGAGTACGCAACTCTTGATGTCAGGGTCATGAGTTCAAGCCCCACTTTGGGCTATGCCCCACTATGAGCTTATATGAAAAAAAAAAGAGGTAGAATAAAGTGAGGATAATAACTACCATCCTATGGAGCTGTTGCGAGCATTAAATGAGTTAATACACATAAAACACTTAGAACAGTACCGGGCATGCAGGGAAGCCCTCCGTGAGGGCTAGCTGTTGCATCAGCTGTAATGAATTGTAATTCACAGAGTGCTGACCTAAAGAGGAAACCAAGTGGCCCGTTTGTTATCTTTTCTTCCTAATTAGATTATTAATTATTTCACAGCAGAGGTATCTTTGACTACTTTTACCTTGTCCCCAGTACTGTCCCCAAGTTCAATATATTGTTTAACTTCTCTGTGGGTGACCCCAGAGGGAGGTCAGTTGTGGTCTGATACAAAAGGGAGGGACCAGTGTGTAGGGGAGTGTGTCCGTGTGTCTGAATGCAGAGATCTGTGTGTCCAGCTGCTTTAGTTTTCACTTCATCTCAGCTTTTTGCTTTAGAATGGGCAGATTAAGTTGAGTTTCTAACATGTGAAAAGGCCCCTGATATATTCAGCATAATTGGTATAGAGTGCTGTGATGTTCTGCCTTTAACGTACCATCTCTGGGCTTTATGCTCACTTAACTGGCACTTCGAGAAGGAACTTGTCCTGATGTTAAGGAAGAATTAAAAAGGAAATGAAATAAGATACAGTGACTTAAAACAGATTTTCAAGACAGGTTTCTGATTCTGCCAATAGCAACATCCAAGTGCTAGCACAGCCTCCCAGGCGTGGGTCCAGGTATTGGGTATAAAGAGCCTTGCTCGGTGCCTGGCAGAGAGAGTGGCTCTGAACAATAGTCCTCTGACTGCTTACTCTTCCACCTTGCAGCCTGTCTCCAGGTGGGTGGTTGCCATTTTCTCTCTCCCGACAAGAAAACGAACTTATTCTTGTTCCAGCTTGCTCTTTCCTGGAACAAGTGTTAAGGTTCTTTTTCCTTTTGCTGCTTGGCTACACACAAGGAAGTTTGTAGCATTTGCTGATATTCATCGCTGACATTTCTGAAGATGGAGTTGGGAAGAGATGCCCACAGTGAGCTCTCATTAGCCCATATCAGCCAGCTCCAGGACACCAGGGTGTCTCACCCACAGACTTATAAGCCAGTTACTCCGTAGCTCAGCTTCCAGACACAGGGAATCATCCAGTCTTGCAAATGAAGTTCTCCCTAAAGCAGAGCTCGATCGATCGATCGATCGATCGGTGGGCCCAGGTAGGTGCTCTGGGCACATTCCAGAATAGCTCAGGAAGGACCATCTTCCAAGGTTCGTTCTCTTCAATACACAAACAAAAATGTACGTGGCAGTTCAAAAAACATAGAAAGATCAACCACAATCTGAGGGCTCCCCTAGGGGATGATAATAAAAACAGCTGCCGTGTGTTGCATCAACCAGGCCCTGGGCTAAGGCGAAGCTGCAGAACAATCTTTTTCAAATGAATTTCCATTTTATTAACTACAAGAGCACCTGCCTAGTTTTGTCTTCTCCAGTGAAGTGGCCGCAGACTTGGTTCAGTGCCTCACAGGCAATAACCATAGCATTAATATTTGTGGAATGAATGAATGATTATATTTTGCCTTGGGATATACATATACATTCTCTTTATTTTAAGGCCAGATTTCGGTTTTCTGTCCGGTTTTTCTATACTTGTTTCCCCT
This sequence comes from Mellivora capensis, assembly GCA_004024625.1. Taxonomy (NCBI): domain Eukaryota; kingdom Metazoa; phylum Chordata; class Mammalia; order Carnivora; family Mustelidae; genus Mellivora; species Mellivora capensis. Next base: position 7,915 of record PISX010005264.1, read on the forward strand.
AGGTGTTCTAATAGATCGTGGTACTACCCGATTTGGTGCTGTGATCACTGTTTCCTAGGACTTTCCAAAAGGCTGCTGTAGATTTGTGGCAATGGGGATGGAGACTGACAGAGTGGATGAGGCCAGGTGTGGTTTGTGCAGGTAGGAAGAGGGATTTTGAGGACTATGGCTAAAAGCCCACTTATGACTCTGCTATGTTTTGCTTCTTACAGGCTTTCAGCACTGAAATGGAAAAGACTAAATTCAAGCTACGTGGTTTCAGCAATTACAATGGTGAGTAAGAAATTCCCGGGTCTAGAAGTAGAGTCCGAGGGATGCCTGGGTGGCTCAGTCAGTTAAGCCACTGCCTTCAGCTCAGGTCATGATCCCAGGGTCCTGGGATTGAGTCCTGCATCGGGCTCCTTGTCCAGCAGGGAGCCTGCTTCTCTCTCTGCCTCTGCCTGCCACTCTGCCTGCTTGTGCTCACTCTCTGACAAATAAATAAATAAAATCTTTAAAAATTAAAAAAAAAGTAGAAGTAGAGTCTGCTCACCAGAAGCTCTTCCTCTTCATCATCTTAACTAATAGAAGGGACAAGAGGAAGAACTAAGCCCAATATATTTTCTCCTGTTCGGATACTAACCTGCTTGGCGTCTGAACATCATTCTGTTTTTGCCCAGTCCAGTCTCATGATAGGAACAGAGAGAGGCTAAGCCGCGGTGGGTAATCCACAGTGTAGTTATTTACTTCACAGATGGCTCTCTATGATTTTTCTCTAAGAAAAAGTTCTGTCCTTCATAAGCTGACTGAGCCAGTTACTCTTTCTGCTCTGAATGGGGTCACTTCTAAATGAGTCATTTTAGAAAACACATCTCAGTCATACCAGATAATAATAAATGGATTCACCTGATGTTACCCAAACCTGAGAATCACTAGGATCATAATAGAAACTTTAAACAAATAAACAAACAAAAATATGTATGGCCCCCAACTCTACATATTCTGACTCAGGACCTCTGGATCTGGGCCAAGCATCTGTATTTTTCAGTAGCTCCTAGTCAGTTTTGCTGCTGAACTAGGTTTGGGGATCCCTGGACTTAACTAACCATGGCCGATGTTGGAGAAAGATGAACTGTGTCATGTAACTCCTTTCCTTTAGTGGAGTTGGAGTTGATGGAGTTGGAATTGCTTCATGACAACCAGGATGTGTACTTGTGAAATGGTCTTTTGATCTACAGTAGTCTATAAATGTTAAGAACACTAGACATTCAGTGAGGAATAGAAACTGTTGGGGTATTTCCCACTAGGGTCACAATGATTTGCTTATACCCTTTAACAGAAGAGTTCACTTATAGATGGGCCGTGGTCCAGCAGTGCTGGAAACAAAGGAGGGGTTACTTGGAGAGCTGTGGTCTGTCACCGTGCCTCTTACGAACCTCTTTATTTATCCATAAAATGATGATAAAGACAGACTTTTGTCAGCATAATTAGAGATTATGTATATAAAAATGTTCTGTTGCAAAGCATTGAATGAAGGCCAAAGAATAATGAGTGAGAGGATGGACAAATTACCCAGGGGGCCCAGAAGAGGCAGATAGTCCTTCTGACCCAAAGGGATCGAGACTGGCTTCCTGGACAAGTGGGTCTAAGTTGGGCTTTATTGAGGATGGCAGATTTTCAGTGGCTCAAGGTGCTGCGGTGGGGCACCCAACATGAAGAAAATGCCTAGAAGCAAACAAATGCAGTGCATGTGGGGGGAACCACACTGAAACAAGGGAAGTAGACAGGAGTTTTAGGTGAGGCTAATATGGAAAAGGAACACACAAATGTCTCTGGTTTTAGTCCGAATAATAGGGCCACGTGTTACCATTTACTTTGGTCATTTTTAAGGACATCTGTAAAGGAATTATAATTATAGCACAGGACAATAATTGACCTCAATGATGGTTAATGGTGATAATCTCAGATTATCAAGGAAAAGCTGAACTATTTAGGAAGGCAGGGAAATGTGTTTTCATTAGAAATATTTAACTAATAAACTAAGTAATCTAACTAATAAATATTTAACTAAGATATTTGGTGCTAGAAGTGTATCCCTCAGTGATCTGAAAAATTAGTTTCCCAGAAGAACAATATTTTTCCCCCAGTAATGGTGGGTAAATGAAGTATCACCATGTATTGCTTCTCTTTTCTCCTAAAAAGTAATATAAACTCCCAGGGAGAACAAGGGTTAAAAAATAAACAAACAAACAAAATCCCTCTGTCTCCAGTTTAAGAACTCTTGTCACTTCATTGTCCAAAACATTGGCCTTTTCTTTCTTTCTTTTTTTTTTTTAATTCAGACCCTCCTCCTTCTGTGTCTCTCCTGGTACTGTTTCAAAGTTCCTGGTACCACCCAACTATTCCATTGGGGGAAGATGCTAATTACCTCTACTAACCTCAGATCATTTATGGGGAAGCAGAATTAAGTGAGTACTAGAGTCAGACTGCCCATACCTACTAGCTCCATGGCTCCTACTTACTAGTCCTTATAACCATGGGCAAGTTACTTAATAACTTTAAATAAGTTTCCTCATTTGTAAGATGAGGCTGTTAATAGTACTTATAAGGTTGTGAGGAGTGAACAGAATAATTTATGTGAAACATTTAGAAATGCCTAGAACATAGTAGGTGTTCAATTTACTTTTCCCCTTATGTTATGTATCCCCGTATACTTATGTTTTTGAGATTCATCCAAATTGCTAAAGTTCACTCCTTTTCATTGCTTTAATAATATTCCAATGATGAAGGACATTTGGGTCATTTCCAGTGGGTTTTGCTGTTACAAAGGAGAAGGTGAATTTTCTTGTATATATCTCCTGATGCACACATACCAAAAATTTCTTTACAGAACATAATTATGGGAGTAGTTGTTCCAGTTGTATATATTTATGACACCCATCATAAATATATACAGAAGTTCCAGTTCCTCTATTTCCTCCCCAACACTTAATATTGTTAGACTTATTTTTTGCCAATCTGGTGGATAATTTTTCATATCCCTGATTGTCAATGAAGATGAACATCTCTTCACACATATCTGGGCCATTTGTGTTTCCTTTTCTATGAAATCTTTTGTCCAGCTGAGTATTAGGTTCTTCCTTTTTCTTGATAATTCGAGAGAATTCTTTATATATTCTGTATACTGCTTCACCTATGAATTTCCTCTCAGCTAGTCCCCCCAATTTATTTATTTATTTATTTATCTATGCAATTTGAGTTGAGAGTTACCCTAATCCATCAGAGATTCTAATTCTTTATATATATCTTTGCTCCTTATACACATGGGTGGGTTGGAATCAAGCTCCATGGCCTGTTTTGCTGGGATATACCCTGTCAAGTAGTAGAAGCTGCTAAGCTGCAAATTCTGTGGAGGCGTAAATTGCCCTGTTACATACAGATACGAAATCAAAAGAAATCCCAGGTAATGAGGTTATGGGTATTTCTTCTTTTCATTAAACTTGGATAATTTTCTAATTTTTCCAAAATAAAATAAATGTATTATTTTTTTATAACCAGAAGTACATATTTTTCAAAAGGAATTTTTGCCCTTTAAGCTCTATGGCTTTCAGAGATGTATGATTTCAAACTCTATAGTAGCAAAAGGTTGAGGAAAATCTCAGTTGGCGGGACATAAAGGCGTACCTCATTTTATTGTACTTTGTTTTATTGTGCTTCACAGATACCACTGGGTTTTTTTGTTTTGTTTTGTTTTTCCAAATTGAAGGTTTGTGGCAACCCCGTGGCAACCAAGCCAACTAGTGCCATTTTACCAACAGCCTTTGCTCACTTCATGTCTCCATATCACATTTTGATGATTCTTGCAATATTTCAAACTTCTTCATTATTACTGTATTTGTTATGGTGATCTGTGTTCAGTAATTATGACTCATGGAAAGTTCAAATGATAGCATATTTTTTTAGCAACAGAGTGTTTTTAAATTAAGGAAGGTACATTGGTTTTTAGACATATTGTTATTGCACCCCTAGTAGACTACGGTATAGTGTAGACACAAATTTTATATGCACTAGGAAACCAAGACATGCATTTGACTTGCTTTATTGCAACAGTCACTTGATTGCGGTGGTCTGGAACCCGACCTGCGTCTCTGAGGCATGCCTATAATTGTTGGTTAACATCCATGGTGATATCACAAGGTGAGCTCATCCGTGAACTGACAAATGCAACATAGCAGGGGCGAGGCATGATAAAACCAACCCCTCACAGGCTAAACTCTGCTCTCAAGGAGACTATAAACCATACATTTAGATTTCCTTCATATCTGACACAGCAATCAGAGCTAGGCACTTAATTGAAGCTGCTGCTGCTGGCAATGATCATAATGTCCTCGGGACAAACATTGACCTTGGTGTTTTGTTCAGCCCTGGTTTAAAACCCACCTGCCTTCTGTGGATGTTTATGACAGTCTTTTCAGTCCCCCAGTTGGCCAGAGAGGAGAAAAGAGAAAATGGGCTCCAAGCTAAGTCTCCTGCCATCAGACTGATGGGATCCAACCTGGAAAAGAGGAAGGAGGCCCAAGCGTGGATCCAAAGGATACTGACCCCCCAGGACCACCATATCATTGAGAATAATCTTATCCTCTACCTTGGGAAAAAAGAACATGACATTTTGACTCGGCTTCAGAATACCTTGAGGGTCTCTATCTCAGAGATTATCAGTCTGGAAAAGGCAATTTTAGAGATTAAAGGAGCCCAAACTGACGTCATTGAGGCCGTTATGAACATTGAACATATGCTGTGTGAAGTTCAAGAGGAAATGACAAGAAAAAAGGAACTAGCCCTTTGGAGCTTATCAGGTGAGTGACTTTAAGTTGGAAAGTCAGCTCTTGCAAACTATCCCTTATGGGTGTGAGGACGTCTGTATGCATGTGGGTCAGAGATAGCATGGAAGAGAGAGCAGACCATGCTGGTTCTGTGTTAAGCCGTAACCTTTTATAACCGTTTTTTTGCTGTCTTTCTACCAGCAAGGTTAATTAGTAAATAAAAATACACACACACACACACACACACACACAATGCACACACTCACGTGCACACATGCAATTGGATTTACTTATGATGACATGGATTGCCTAAGAGGCAATTAAATGGAAAGCCTCCAGCTACCCAAGCCCAGGCTCTGGGGAAAAATGTACATCTCTAATTCCACAAATGCAACGTTCAAATATAGACACATTCCACTTGATCAATTCATTTCTTTGAGTTTTATTGCATTTACGTATTTGTTGCTGACAACATTAGGAATCTTGAAATTACTTTGAGCTCTTTCATCACTGTAAATTATTCATTCACAGTGTGAAGTGCACTCAAATATCTCCATTCAGTGGGGCAAAAATCATCACAATGCCTGGGAATTTGGGTCTGGAGAAGTCTTTTCGACATGGCCCTAGAGCTAACTAGGAAAATTACACTGTTGCAAATGTCAGCTTGGGAAACAGAAGCTTATTTCATTTATTTACTTGACTAATGTATATTGTATCCATGGTATGTGTCAAGCATGTGGTGGGTGCTGGGGGTACAGTGATAAGATGGACATTGTTTCTACTCAAAATCTGATTGAGGATACTGAGCAGGTTAGCTATGAAAGAGGAGGGTGAAAATGCTTTTGTGGGAGCACCTCGGACAGGCACTGTGATGTTGCGATTTAGAATATATATTTCTTCATTCATATGATCCAAACATATTTGTCGTATATATTTGGTCTTCCTCCACATTCCTGGCTTATAGCTCTCAAAGCCCGTGGATTTCCTAAGTGTGGAGAGTGATAAAGTTGTCTTTTGTTACATTGAGGAGGTGACTTTGGAAAGCACCTAAGGATGGGGACTGGTCACCAGGAGACTCGACCTGTGATTGGAGGATTGGAACTTTGGTATCCCCCAGTGCAACCTCTGGGGAGGGGCCTGGAGGTTGAATCAGTTGCCAATGGCCAATGATTTAGTCAGCTGTGACTAGGTAACGGGACTCCATAAAAACGCAGAAGGACAGGTTCAGAGAGGTTTCAGGTTGGTGAGCATGTGGAGAGCTAGAGAGTGTGGTTTGCTGGGAGAGAGCACGGAAGCTCCATACCCTTTCCCCATTCCTTCCTTGCCTTATGCATGGAAAGCTGTTCCTGAGTAATATACCTGTATAACAAACCGGTAATCTGGTAAATAAAACATTCCTCTGAGTTCTGTGAGCTGCTCTAGCAAATGAATTGAACCCGAGGAGGAGATCATGGGATCCTCTGATATATAGTCAGCCAGTCAAAAGTACAGGTAACAACCTGAACTTGCAACCAGTGTCTGAAATCCAAGGAGAAGGTCATTGGAACCTTCAGTTTGTAGCTAGTCAGCCAGAAGCACAGGTAACAAACTGGCTTTCGACTGGTGTCTGAAGTGTGAGTGTGTGTGTGTGTGTGTGTGTGTGTGTGTGTAAGAGAGAGAGAGAGCAGTCCTGTAGGACTGAACTCTTAACCTGAGAAATCTGATTCTATCCTTGGGTAGATAGTAGCAGAATGACTTGGTTGTATACATGGGAAATCCTCCTACCCACACAGACATTGGAATTGGGTCTCAGAATACCAGTTTAGACACCTAACCCAGACTTGGGAGGTCAAGGGGAGCCTTCTCAGAAGGAGCCTCTTCTCAGAAGAGGCGTCATAAATGGAGAATGAAGAATAGAAAGAAATTAGTAAGGTAAAGATACTTTCAAGCAATCAGACCATGGCAGGGTCTAGATTAGGAAAGACTTAATAAATTCCATGAGAGTTCAGAGTTTTTCTTGAAACAAGGATGAACCTTGAAAGATTTTAGCAAAGATAAGGTCGGTTTCACTGTAACATTCATGGGTTTGGTACAAAAATTCAGATGCATATTTTCAAAGGACACCTCATTTTCACCTTGTGTTTGTAAAAATAATTCAGGCAGACATGGTCAAAGTGAGTGGGAGTTTACAGTAAGTAAAAACATGGACAAAAATAATACACATGAGGGGCACCTGGGTAGCTAAAAAAAAAAAGCAGTAAAAAAAAAAATGGACAGGGCGCCTGGGTGGCTCAGTGGGTTAAGCCTCTGCCTTTGGCTCGGGTCATGATCCCAGCGTCCTGGGATCGAGCCCCACATCGGGCTCTCTGCTCAGCGGGGAGCCTGCTTCCTCCTCTCTCTCCCTGCCTCTCTCGCCTACTTGTAATCTCTGTCTGTCAAATAAATAAATAAAATCTTAAAAAAAATGGTCTCTCTCTCTCTCTCTCTCTCACACACACACACACACACACACATTCTCTCTCTCAAATAAATAAAAAACATTTTTAAAAAATTCAAAACATTGAACATAAAGAAATAGTATTCAAAAGTAATACACAAGAATGAGACCAAAGATTATGATTTCTACTTAGCTTTTGAAAGGTAATGACTATGGATATTTAAACTGACACGAGAGTATACTTCCTAAGAGAACAAGAGACAAAGAAACACTGTTCTATAAAACTTGTGGCATTGCTTTAAACTAACTGCATTCATAGGGTTGACCTATTCTCCCAGCTATTGACAGTTAGTCCTGTTAAGTCCCTGGTTCTGCTGCAAGATGGCACTTTTGATAGTTGATGACTAAGCATATAATTCCACAGCTGTGTTTCAGAGGCTCCTACACACTTATCCTCTCTCAACCAGATTGGGACCTTAGTTAACAAAATTGATACATTTTCTTTTTTTCTTCTTTTTTTTAAATTTAATTTTATTTTTTCCAGTGTTTCAAGACTCATTGTTTGTGCATCACACCCAGTGTTCCATGCAATACGTGCCCTCCTTAATACCTACCACCAGGCTCACCCAACCTCCCACCCTCCTCCCCTCCAAAACCCTCAGTTTGTTTCTCAGTCCACAGTTTCTCATGGTTCGTCTCCCCCTCCAATTTCCCCCAACTCACTTTTTCTTTCCTTCTCCCAATGTGTTATTCCTTATGCTCCACAAGTAAGGGAAACCATATGATAACTGACTTTCTCTGCTTGACTTATTTCACTCAGCATAATCTCCTCCAGTCCCGTCCATGTTGATACAAAAGTTGGGTATTCATCCTTTCTGATGGAGGCATAATATTCCATAGTATATATGGACCATATCTTCTTTATCCATTCATCTATTGTAGGGCATCTTGGCCCTTTCCACAGTTTGGCTACAATGTGGCCATTGCTGATATGAACATTGGGGTGCAGATGGCCCTTCTTTTCACTACATCTGTATCTTTGGGGTAAATACCCAGTAGTACAATTGCAGGGTCATAGGGTAGCTCTATTTTTAATTCCTTAAGGAATCTTCACACTGTTTTCCAAAGCGGCTGGACCAACTTACATTCCCACCAACAGTGTAAGTGGGTTCCACTTTCTCCACATCCTCTCCAACACTTGTCGTTTCTTGTCTTATTAATTTTGGCCATTCTAACTCGTGTGAGGTGGTATCTCAATGTGGTTTTGATTTGAATTTGCCTGATGGCTAATGATGATGAACATATTTTCATGTGTTTGTTAGCCATTTGTATGTCTTCTTTGGAGAAGTGTCTGTTCATGTCTTCTGCCCATTTTTTGATGTGATTATCTATTTTGTGAGTGTTGAGTTTGAGTTCTTTATAGATCTTGGATATCAGCCCTTTGTCTGTAGTGTCATTTATGAATATCTTCTCCCATTCTGTGGGTTGCCTCTTTGTTTTGTTGACTGTTTCCTTTGCTGTGCAGAAGCTTTTGATCTTGATGAAGTCCCAAAAGTTCATTTTTGCTTTTGTTTCTTTTGCCTTTGGAGACACATCTTGAAAGAATTCCTGTGGCCGATGTCGAAGAGCTTACTGCCTATGCTCTCCTCTAGGATTTTGATACATTCGTGCCTCATGTTGAGGTCTTTTGTAAAATGGATACATTTTCAGTGAGTTATTACTACAAGGAATGTCAGCTATCCATCAGAGCAATAAAATTTAAATATGGAAGTTAGGAGTTTCCTCTTCCATGCTGCTATTGTAATCCTTCCTGGGGAGCACTTCTGACAGCAGGAGTTTGTGGATCTTTGAGTCTGCAGTGCTCAACCCAGGTGCCCAACCCAGTGCCAGCAGGTAATAGGAGCTCAGCGAATGGTTGCTGAACTCAAGTGAGCTGAACTCTATTACTATACCTTATATATGTCAGCTGTTGCTCTTGAGATTTAATTTATAATCTCTTCCTTTGAAATTTCCTGGCTCTGAAATTTCTGTGCTATGGAATTTTGTTCCCTCTGCTTTCCAGATTTACAGCTTGGCCCCTCTAGTGAATTTCTTTGGATTTATCATTTGCTTTCTGTGGTTAGATTGAGCACGTTCAATTAAATAATGTGCTGGGAATTATGTCATTTTTGTTTACTTGAGTTTAAGTCAAACTGAAAATAAACTGAGGGGTGCCTGGGTGGCTCCGTAGGTTTATCCAGTCCTGCATCAGTCTCCCTCTGCCCTTCCTCCCTGCTCATGTGAGCATGCTCTCTTTCCCCCAAATAAATAAAATCTTAAAAAAAAAAAAAGAAAAGAAACAGAAAGAAAATAAGTCTTTTTGGGGTGTTCTGTTTGTTCACATGTATGTATATTTATTCCAACAAGCAGTTGGTAGGCAATAATAGGTTGTCCCCTGAATTTAAAAAGGAAGGTAGGGAAGTTAAGGAAGAAGGGACAAAGGAAGGAAGAAAGGAAGGAAGGGAGGAAAGACAGAACATAAACTCTTAACCTCCAAAGTTTGCTTTTTGTGGTTGGGTGCATGTGAGTGATATATGTACCAAATATTCTGCCTTTCCACTTGCAGAGAGCACTGGTGAAAGCCAGGTTTATATTAGCTGTGTGATATCAGCCAAGTCACTTAACGTCTCCGAGTTTTTTTTTTTTTTTAAGATTTCATTTATTTATTTGACAGACAGAGATCACAAGTAGGCAGAGAGGCGGGGGTGGGGGGTGGGGGATAGCAGGCTCCCCACTGAGCAGAGAGCCCGATGTGGGGCTCGATCCCAGGACCCTGAGACCATGACCTGAGCCAAAGGCAGAGGCTTTAACCCACTGAGCCACCCAGGCGCCCCTTCTCTGAGTTTTAATTTCATTTTTTGTCAAGTGTGTTAGTTATTTCAGTGGAAGTATTGTAATAGTCAAATGAAGTTGAGATATGAAATCTTTTTGAAAATCTTTAAGTTTTATATAAATGTCATACTATTTTTCATCATTCCTTAATGTTTTACTATGTCTGTGTATTTTTGTTGGTGAGCATCCAGGCCAGAAATATAAGCATTTCCTGTTAGCAACACAATTATACATTATCTTACAACATCGATGGGGGAAGTATATACTAATGCTCTTTTTTCTCTCACCCCCTCAGCCTCATGATCTAAATCATGTGAGGACAAATTTATTAACCCCCTCTTCTATCCCATGCCTTCTCATTATGCTGTACTCTCCTTGCATGTCCTAAACATATAAGGCATACTATTTAAACTGGCTAATCCATTTCTTTAAATTTCTATAATTTGTTTTATTAAATTTCTTTACAAATCTTTTTCCTCTCACAGAGCATTGAGACAAAGTTTTATGTTACTCATTTTTAGGCCAGTGGACTAATTGGCAACACCCAAACCAGGATGAAATGAAAAAGAATACGTTTCTGAAATGCCTAAAGCTTTCAACGGAGGAAATTCAGGCTCAGAAGAAACAGTTTGAGAACTGTGGTTTGCAGGTTATAAAGGTATACTTAACTGAGGGAAAGATTCTACTCATCTTGCTATCATTTGGTTCTGTAACTGAGAGAAAAACTCAGCTGCTGAGGACTCTAAACCAGCTGCTCGTTGACCTGGACCCCGAGGATTAAGACTGAAAGTAGGGCAGGGGTGGGCAGACACAAAGGGTATAGTTGGAATCAGGAGGTAGGAATGATGTACAGGAGGTACAGAAGCACCCATCAAGCCTCAGGGCAAACTTGTCTGCTTATCTCGAAGCAGTATTAAAAAAAATGGAATAGCATTTATTACACTGTATTATAATTGTTCACCTATTTTTACCTCTTGTTAAACCATGAGCTTTTAAGAAAGCAAAGACTGTCTACGCTGTTGACCCTTTCGTTACCAGTGCCTGACACGTAGGGATTCACTCAGTGAATTTTTATTACATGGATTTATCAAAGAAGGGACAGGGAATTTTGAAGAGCCAGAAGTCAAAGTAGGAGAGGGGTGGGGGCCAGGAGGGACTCTTAAAACACTTTATATGAAAAGCAAGTTGCATGCCTAGTAATACACACAGCTTTTCTCTTTGAAGCAGAGTATCAAGCAACATACATCATGCTTCTCACTTTTTTTTCCCAGTTTTTTTTTCAATTTTTCATATCCTTGGGTCTTAGGTGGAGAAAATAGACAATGAGGTTCTCATGGCTGTCTTCCAAAAAAAGAAGAAAATGATGGAAGAGAGAACACAGGGGAAGCCTGTGAGCCACAGGCTGTTTCAGCAAATTCCCTACCAGTTCTGTGAAGCCGTATGCAGAGCTGGCTTTCAAAGAATGTACTCAGCGCCCTGCGGTAGGTGTCAGCTCCTCATCTTCGGGGTCTCTGTATGTGGGGAGTGGTGAGCAGACCCCAGCAGATGACTCACCATTTGTAGTATTTGTTGCTTTGGTGAGGGGAACCCTTGCAACTTGGATATAGTGATTGAGTCATTTGGAAAGGGTCATATTTTTTCTTTGTCCTTCTTGTTTTCTTGCTGATGGGTTTAATGCTGATGAAAGCTTTAGTAGTAAGATGTACAGTTCACTGTTTTTCTCTTTTCTGTGGTTATGTGTTTTATCTGCCGAAAGCACCCTGAAGCTTTTTTTTGTCTTCGCTCCACAAAATAATTATCGACACTACCAAACCTCATCCCTTAATTAAAAGGGCATTTTCCTGAGCTTAATAAAGTTGCTCTTTTCTCTTCCATCTTCATTTCCTGTAGCCTGCTAGTGAATGAATTAGATAGCATCTGGCAGGTGAAGTAAACAACCCCTTAAGATCCTTTTCAGCTATGGGAGTTCTACTGTGTGTAGCTTCCATGTCTCTTTTCAGTTGTACAACAATACTGCATACTTAATTGCTGTATTGTCCCCTCTAGATCTCTCCAAAGGAGGCAAAGACATTTAGTAATAATCATGGAGGATACTAGCCATACAGCTTGATTTTGCCTGATCCATTGATTCTGTTCTTGATTTTTACCTTTCAAAATATGTAGCATGATCCTTGCTATGAAGCCAACTCCAGGTCTTGATTTCTAGAAAGCAACGGGTCTGGAAATCATCATCTCTTTGCCCCCAGAGAGAACATAAACAATACCTGGAGTAAAAACTGAACATGGGAAGTTCCTGGGGGTAAAAAATTTTTAAATGGATTCCTGCCAAGAAAAGAAGTCTTTGAGTGTAGCCAGAAGAGTGATATTGGTTAAAGTCTTAAAAATTCACAACTTCTGTTTGCTCCCAAACCCGTTGTAACTGGCTTCTTCTCTGTACTCCCCCCTCCCACCCCTATGTAAACTACTCTCACTAAGACCATCACTGTCCCCCTATTTATCAAATCCAGTAGTGCCTTCTTTTCAGTCCTGTGGCAGATGCTGCAAATTGCCTGACATCTGCACACATCTTTCTTCCTAAAAGGCACACACACCACCTCCTAAGGAAGACAGTCCCAAAGTCTCATCCTATCTCATCATCAGCGTCAAGTCCAGAAAGTCCCTTTTAAAAACCCTTTTAAAGTCCCTTAAAAGCAAGGTAATTGCCCTAACCCAGTCATTATATAATGATAGGAAGAGCAGGAAAACTGCAATAAAAACTCCCATTTCTAGGGATGCCTATGTGGCTCAGAGGGTTGTGTCTGCCTTCTGCTCAGGTCATGATCCCAGAGTCCTGGGATGGAGCTTCACATGCTTCTTCCTCCCCTTCTGCCTGCCACTCCCCCTGCTTGTGCTCTCTCGCTCTGTCAAAAAATAAATAAATAAATAAGCTCTTTAAAAACAAAACCAAAACCACTCCCATTTCTATAGGGGAGAAGGAAAGTCACTGGTCCATACCACTAATCACATATCGCTGGACAGGGATAGAGAAGATGGTATTTTGGGAGTGGACTAACACCCTTATTTCACACTCTGGGAAGAATCTTCCTTATGCGTTGCCATCTTTGGTCATTTCTGGATCCACTGGGGCCCGTGGCCTATCAGAGGTCCGTGGATTGCCTCAGGGACTAGAATGCTCTCAGGCTACTGACAGCCAGGCTTACAGTTTCTTCAGCAATACAGTTCCTTTAAAACCTTAGCAGGGATGAAGCCTGTTTACTGCTGATCAAGTTTGTGTCTTCAAAGCCCAGCCAAAGGTCTTGTCTCCATCTAGTCTTTAAGCCTCAAGATTCTGGTCTTTTACCTACTGGCCTCGGTGCTCTGTCCACATCCCTAGTTCTTAGCTTAAAGCCGCTGCCTGAGGCGATTCAGATAATAGATTCATTGGGGAGATACTGTCCATAATGGGACTTGAGCCAACATGTCTGGTGAGCGTGCATAACCAAAGGTGCTTGAGAAACCCAGGAGACATTTTATCACCACTGAAGTTATTTTGCAACTCTTCTTTTTTAACCTAGTTTTCATTTGGAGTACAAAGGTTCTTGGCTTTCTTTCTTTCTTTCTTTCTTTTTTACCCCTGCAAGTTTCCCAATTATGGGATTCTCGGTCAATTTAGATGGCTAACTACAGCAAAGTGGGCTTCTAAGAATGAAGCTTTATATATATATTTCTGTCTTGGCTTATATTCTAGCCAGTTCTGATTTCATCTCTTGCTTGCAGGATTTGCCTAAATGTAGCAAGAAGGAGCCTCCATGCTTGTTTTTTATTAGTGTGTTTTATTGGGTTTATTCATTCATTCATTCATTCTTGAGCACATTCTGTAAGTCAGGCCCTGTGCTCGGTGGGAGGAATACAATAGTAAACACAACACAGAGTTCCTGCCCTTATAATTTATAATCTAGTGAGTCCATCTGGTGGGTGTTTTCTGGAGTTCTAAAGGAAGCTTTTTTTTTTCAACCCTACAATGTCCCCCTGGGTGATTGCACCTATACCCATAGCTTCAACTCCTACCTCTGCTGACTTACAGATTTGTGACTCGAAGCCCCTTCTTCTCTCCTGACCTGCAAGTCCATATCTCCAACTCCAACTGTCTTTTGAATATTTCTGCCTAGATGTTCCATAACCACCTTGGGCTGAACTTTTTCCTTGGCCATACTTTTCCTTAATAAATAGGTGCTTTTCCCTTACCACCCCCCCTACATACCCCCTATCCTGGCTAATACCATCACCATCTATATATGAGGTCTCCTAGCTGGAAACATTATCTTCTTCCATTCCTCCTTCCTCTTACTCTAGGTTCAGGCAGTCACACAGCCCTACTGGTTCCCTCTTGAAACATTCTCAGTCCAGCCTCACCTCTCTATTCCTGTTGCCTTTGTTCTTCTTCCCCTGGGCCCAGACGATGACCAGGTCCTTTCTTGCCTCAAAACACAACCCTATCCAACCTATCCTTTTCTCTGCTTCCAGAATTGTCGTGCTAAAAACATACATGCCTGTTTAATATCTACCTACCTAGCTGCCTGCGAGGCACTACATGCTCCAACCCCATTGGCAGAGCATGTAAGGACCTAGGCTCCCCTGCACCCCCATTATTTCCCCGCTCATCACTCACTGTGTTCATCAACACGTCAGCCAGGAACTGCTTATGTGCTAAATGTGCTGAATATTTCATGCCTCTATGCCTTTGCATGTGGAATGCCTTCCCCCATCACCCTTTTTTAGCCCTGCAAAGTCCTATTCCTTTTTCCAGACACAGCTGAAATGGCATCTCCTGGTTGACACGTTCCCTCACGCCTGCACCCAGGGAGTCGCTCTCTGCTCTTGTGCTCCCACATGTCCTACATTCCCTTGTTACCGCATCTGTAACTCCAACAGGTACAAAAATCTATAGTTCCACACAACTCAGCTATGGAGCCTATCTTCCTTATTAGCTCTAAAATGGAATTTTACTTACCTTTCCTGCCCCCATGTCCACAGATGTGGAAAAATCCCATCTTGACAGCTCAAGATGAACTCAGTCATTTTCAGTTTTCTCAGTCCTTTGGGGGTTTAAACTCAGTTCCTGCAAGTTTTTTTTTTTTCTCCTTCTTTTCTTCTAAGAGTGCTTTAGAGGATGGGACAGGCATTGTGGAGAGAATGGTCTGGTTCTGCATCTATCTGTTCTCTGCCCCCTGATGTCCTCTGCTAGAAAAACCACCCTGGGGTTTGGTCATTAGCTCCCTCCTATGCTTAAATTTATGGTGCCCTTTGTTCTCAGTGTCTTCACAGGGCACTCTGGTTTTCATACCAAGGGAGTTCCTTTCTAGGCCATTGTCTGTGCCTCTCCTGCAAAGCAGGAAATGTTTGAGTGTGCACATCCTCCAAGCTGAAATGAAAGGTCTTGTGTGGCAGTCCTCACCTGTTGTGGACATCTTCCCTGGCCATCACTGCTTTCCATTTAGCAGCCTGGCTGGCTGAGGGGGCTGCACCCAGTGAGGCAGGCAATGGTTCTTTCTACTCTGGAAGTCCTCTACTCCCTGTTTTTCTGAGATTCTTGTTGTTCTCCCCTATCTTGACTCCCAGGACTCTCTTGAGGGAGTGGAGCAGTAAAGTGAGTCCTTTCTCAGAGTCCTCAAAAGCTCTAGTCATGTCCTCTCTGATTCTTATCTTTCCACCAGGTGGAAGGAGAACTTTTACTTATTTTGAAGTGAGAAAACTATTCTAAGAATATCTTTTATCCTTCTCTCCTCTGTTACATATGGCATAAACTCCATGCTCTGAATCCTTTAGTTTTTTAGACTTCTGGTTCAGAAAACCCTTTTCTTCTCCCAAAAAGCCTTTCAAGACCATAATCTATGCTTTGATTAAAAATAATTACATATGATATTTGGGGTGCCTGGGTGGCTCAGTCAGGTGAGCCTCTGACTCTTGGTTTTGGCTCATGTGACAAGCTTAGGATCCTGGGATCAAGCCCTCCCCCTCCATGATCCTGGGTTCTGTGCTCAGCAGGGAGTCTCCTTCTCTGCCTCTCTCTCTCCCTCTTTCTCTGCTCCTCCCTCTGCTCGTACTCTCTAAAATAAAGTTTTAAAAAAATGATATAATTGAATGTGTGTGTGTGTGTGTGTGTGTGTGTATTCAGGTGACTCTGTTATAAGCTTTATCTTTTTTGCCCCAATATAATGAGTAGCAAGAACTCAATGGGTGGAGAAACCAAGAGGAAGATGAAAATTCCAGGAAAGGAATCTTTGATTTTTATCTCAAAATATTTTCTGTCCACATAAAACTGTGCTGTACTTTACCTGTTTACATGTGGGGATTTACCTTTGTGAATTTTTGAGAACAGGGATCATGTCTTAGTTATTTTAGAAGCCCGAGAGCTGAATTGTCCAACTGGTAGCCATTGGCCACATGTGGCTATTGAGCACTTAAAATGTGGTTAATCTGAATTGAGATGTACTGTAAATGTAAAATATACACTGATTCTAAAGACCACTACCCAAGGAAAGAATGTAAAATATCTCCTTAATAATTTTTATATTGATTACAAGTTGAAATGGTAACATATTGGATAACACAGATTAAATAAAAATTACTAAATTAATTTTACCTGTTCCTTTTTACTTTTTTATGTGGCTACTAGAAAATTTAAAATTACATATATGCTTACATTGAACTTGTGTTGTTCAGTGCTGCTCTTGAGCCTGCAACAATATTCGGTTAAATCTGAAGTAAATGTAAAGAAAGAAATAGGGAGGAAGGGAAATAAAAAGGGAAGTAGGTATATAAATGTAAGCTGTTATTAGGCTGATGATATTGATGATAATTTGTCTCAGTAAGACAACTTTAGGTGTCTTTGCTACAGACAGGGACTTGAGACCAGGAGGTAGTGATTATTTAGAGGACTAGAGAGAGATTACATAGTAGTACCCACATAGGCAATACGATTCATCAGATCCTAATAATCTTTTAACTTTTTTTTCTTTTCTCAGACCCAAAATATGGAGTTGGTATATACTTCACCAAGAGCCTGAAAAACCTAGCATACCGGGTCAAGGAAACATCGGCCACAGACGAACTGATATATGTGTTTGAAGCTGAAGTACTCACAGGCTCCTTCTGTCATGGTCATCAGTTACAGATCACTCCCCCACCATTGAGTCCTGGAGACACATACTGCCATGACAGTGTGGTTGACAATGTCTCCAGCCCTGAAACCTTTGTTATCTTTAGTAACACTCAGGCTATGCCCCAGTATTTGTGGACTTGCAGCCAGGACTGTGTACAGCCACGGGATTACTCGTCAAGACCAAGGATGCTGTCTTCACAGCAGCCTAGAGCAAGATTCTCAAGTGGTAGCTCTGTTGACTAAATTCCACATCATTTTAATAAGTGCCATGTGCTTGCTTTGGAGGAACTCTCCAAATAATGACCAGTAGTGAGTCAGAGAGTGGTTTAAATAGGTCAGATGGGTTGTCTGTATGGACCAATTGGGTTATTGAAGAGACCCAGCACAAACTAGCATCTTGGTTCTTTCATCTTTGTCTTTACCTCTTGGGATTAGGGTGGGTAGATCCCAACCCAAACACACTCAGGACTGTTCCCTTTCCTTCAAATTGTCCTTTCATCTGTTTTACTACAGGTAACAGCAAAAATGTTTTACATGTGATGAAGGGGAATTCTATTATATAATCTAAGCCTTTTTAAATGATAGTGTAACACCTGGATGACTTTAGATTTTCCAGAAAATCTTATATAGTGTTTTAGATATTAAAATACACAACCTTTGTCTGAGTAACTGACTTTGAAAAGTTCTGTGTAAAAATGACATTATTCAAAGTGGAAGGACAGCAAAAGGCTGATATTCTACTGATATCCTATTTGGATTCGATCATATCAGGCAATACCACTCAAGCATCATGAGGCCAAATTATTTATTTTTTAAGATATATTTATTGTCGAGAGAGTGAGAAAAAGAGAGTGTGCATGAGTGCGAGGGGGCGGGCAGAGGGAAAAAAAGTCTCAAGTAGATTCCTCCTGAGTACGGAGCCTGATGTGGGGCTCAGTCCCAGGACCTGGAGATCAAGACCTGAGCTGGAATCAAGACCTGAGCTGGAATCAAGTTGGACGGTCAACCAACTGAGCCACCTAGGTGCCCCAAGGCCAACTTATTAATTCATCAAATATTTCTTGATCACTAGATGAGTTTCAGTCATTTTCTGGGTGCTGGGATATGATGCAGGACAAGACAAATGTCTTCAGAAAGCTTTCAGCCTGGATCATGAGAAAGGCAGCTATGTGATTGAGTATAACAAAAGAGAAAGTACAGATTCTTTGGAGAAATTTAAGAGGGAGGGGATAAATTAACCAAGGGTTGGGGGGAAGAAGAGAAAGTGAAACTCTAGCTGAGACCTGAAGTATTTATAAGAGTTATGTGAATGAGGGATGCAGAGAGAATAGCACTTATAAAGGTTGAATCCTCTGTGACTTTGCCCAAATTTTACATCAGAGTTCTAAAATATAGAAGCCAGCAAATCTCACCAGGTATCTCTTGCCTATTCTGAAACCCATATTTCTCTATATTCCCCAAATCTCCTGACCCTCTTCTCTTTGCACAGAATACTTCTTCTGCCTCGTCTTACTGTAACCAGCGTTCTTCCTCTTTTTTTTTTTTTTCTGTAATCCCCTTCACCTATTTCCCAACCCCACCCACCTCCTCTCTGGTAACCATGTTTATTCTCTATAGTGATATAGTCTGTTTCTTGGTTTCTATCGGTTTGTTTTGTTTTGTTTCTTAAATTCCACATATAAGTGAAATTATATGGTATTTGTCTTTCTCCTACTGACTTTCACTTAGCATTACACTCTCTAGCTCCATTCATGTTGTTGCAAATGGCAAGATTTAATTATTTTGGGAGGCTGAGTAATATTGCATTGTGTATATATATATACACCACATCTTCTTTATCCATTCATCTATATAATGGACACCTGGGCTGCTTCCATAATTTGACTATTGTAAATAATGCTGCAGTGAACATAGGGGTGCATCTATCTTTTCAAATTAGTGTTTTTATATTCTTTGGCAATAGTGGAATTACTGGATCATTTGACAATTATATATTCAATCTTTTGAGGAACCTTCATACTATTATCTTTTTTTGTTCTCCATACTGTTTTCCACAGTGACTGTACCAATTTGCGTTGCATGCGGGTACATTTTCTCCACGTCCTTGCCAACAGTTGTTGTTTCTTGTGTTTTTTAAAAAAGATTTTAAGTTTTTACTTAAATTCCAGTTAGTTAACATACCGTATAATATGACTTTCAGGTGTACAAATTGTTTCTTATGTTTTTGAGTTTAGCCACTCTGACAGGTGCGAGTGATAGCTGATTGTGATTTTGATTTGCACTTCCCAGAGAAGTGATGTTGAGTATCTTTTCATGTGTCTGTTGGTCATCTGTATGTTTTCTTTGGAAAATGTCTGTTCATGACTTCTGCCCATTTTTAAATTGGATTATTTGCTTTATTGGATGTTAAGTTGTATATATATTCAACTTTATATATTTTAGATCCTGAGTTGTTATCAGATATGTCATTTGCAAATATCTTCTCCCATTCTGTAGGTTGCCTCTTAGTTTTGTTGACTGTTACCTTTGCCGTGCAGAAGCTGTTCATTTTGTTTCTCTCCTGAGCCACATCCCTGCACTTCATACTTTCCTCAATGTGGCCTCTTCTCTCCTTCTAGTTGTGCAGTTTGTTCTGTCAGTACTCAGGTCATTTTTACAGATATTCCAAATGATTTGATAGTTTTCTGGTTGTGCTCTAAGAACAAGAAGAGCATAGGGTCCTCCTACTATGCCACCATCTTAGCTGCTCAGAAGCATCTAATGTTGATGTAGTCACAATAGGTTATTTTTGCCCTCGTTTCCCTTACCTGAGGAAACATATCTAGAAAAATGTCAGAGAAATTACTGCCTGTGCTTTCTTCTAGGATTTTTAAGGTTTCAGGGCTCACATTTAGGTCCTTAATCCATTTTGAGTTTATTTTTGTGTATGCTAGAAGAAAGCAGTCCAGTTTTATTCATTTGCATTTTGCTGTCCAGTATTTCCCATCACCATTTGTTGAAGAGACTTTTTCCCATTGTATATTCTTGCCTCCTTTATGGAAGATTAATTGACCTTATAATTGTGGGTTTATTTCTGGGCTCTCTACTCGCTTCCATCAATCTATGTATTTATTCTTGTGCCAGTCTATATTGGTTTGATTACTATAGCTTCGTAGTATATCTTGAAATCTGGGATTGTGATACTTCCAGTTTTGCTCTTTTTTTTCAAGATTGCTTTGGCTACTCAGGGTCTTTTGTTGTTCCATACAAATTTTAGGGTTATTTGTTCCAGTTCTGTGAAAAATGCTGTTGGTACTTTGATAGGGATTGCATTAAATGTGTAGGTTGCTTTGGATAGTATGAACATTTTAACAATATTTGTTCTTCCAGTCCACGAGCATGGAATATCTTTCCATTTGTTTGTGTCATCTTTAATTTCTTTCATCAGCGTTTTATAGTTTTCAGAATGGAGGTTTTTCACCTCCTAGGTTTAATTTATTCCTAGGTATTTTACTTTTTTTTAAAGATTTTATTTATCTATTTGACAGAGAGAGAGATCACAAGTAGGCAGGCAGAGGGAGAGGGGGAAGCAGGCCCCCGCTGAGCAGAGAACCGGATGAGGGGCCCGATCCCAAGACCTTGAGACCATGACCTGAGCCAAAGGCAGAGACTCAATCCACTGAGCCACCCAGGTACCCCAATATTTTACTCTTTTTGATGCAAGTGCAAATGGGATTGTTTTCTTGATTTCTCTTTCTGATACTTATTAGTGTATAGAAATTCAGTGAATTTCTGTGCATTTAGTTTGTATCCTGCAACCTTACTGAATTTATTTATCAGTTCTAATAGTTTTTTAGTGGAGTTTTTAGGGTTTTCTATATACAGTATCATATCATCTGTGAAGAGCTGAAGTTTTACTTCTTCCTTACCAATTTGGATAACTTTTATTTCTTTTTCTTATTTGATTTCTGTGGCAGCATTCTTCCTCTTGAAAAAAGCATGCTTCCTGTCTTATACATGATACTGTCTTTGGATATAGACAAGAGAGGCACTGACCTGAACCTCCTGTTTGAGAGGGCCCCACTCTGGCCTTCCTCCAGGTTTTCTCATCTTTACAAAGTGAGTAGTTCTATAGGGTCAAGAGAATATATCCATTTGAAGCCTGCATACTTCACTTCTAAACCACCTACCAGGTAGTTGGAACCCCCCAATTTCCTGCCTAAACAGTTCCAAGTCTATTTCCAGGGCTTAAATTGAGTCTCTTTCTTGGGTCTGTCCTCTTGAGGTGGATTATGCCACAGTCTGCATCAAGAATGGCTAAAGGGTGACTGTTTGCAGGGATGGAGCTTAGACATGAAGGCAGAGTTGGTCACATGCCTGTGTGTGAGCTTGTGACATTGAGCTAAAATAGTGTTTAAATTATTTATAACCTTAAAGCTTGTATTAAGAAAAAATAAAGACAGAAATTATCAACTAAGCATCCAACTTAAGAAAATCAGAGTAAACTTGAAAGGTTAAAAACAGAAAATAATGAAATAGACACAAAAACATACAACAGAGAGAAATAATAAAGTCAACAGCTGTCTCTTTGTAAAGATGCTTAAAAATAGATAAATCTTTGGTAAGATTGATAAAGAAAAAACAAAACGTCAAAGAATTTGAGGAATAAAAAAAGGATGTAACTAAAATACATTAGAGATCTAAAGGTAATAAGATAATAGATAATACTAGAAATAATTTTGTGCTAATAAGTTGAAAATTTAGAAAAAATAGAGATTTTGTTAAAAAAATACAACCTGCCACAATTGACTGAGGAACTAGAAATCCTGAATTTTCTAATGTCTATTAAATAAGTTGAATCAGGGCGCCTGGGTGGCTCAGGTCATGATCTCAGGGTCCCGGGATCGAGTCCTGCACTGGGCTCTCTGCTCAGCAGAGAGCTTGCTTTCCCCTCTCTCTCCGCCTGCCTCTCTGCCTACTTGTGATCTCTCTCTCTGTGTCAAATAAATAAATAAAATCTTAAAAAAAAAATAAGTTGAATCAGCAATTAAAGTTTTACCTACCAAGTAAACAAATACAACAGGCTAAGATGATTTTGCTAGTGACTTCGACCAAATCTTCAAAGAAAAGATAATTCCAGTTTCATATAAAATCTTAAATCTTCATGTAAAATTTTAATAAATAAGAGAGAACATTCCCGGGGCGCCTAGGTGGCTCAGTGGGTTAAAGCCTCTGCCTTTGGCTCAGGTCATGATCCCAGGGTCCTGGCATCTAGCCCTGCATTGGGCTCTCTGCTCAGCAGGGAGCCTGCTTCCCTTCCTCTCTCTCTGCCTGCCTCTCTGCCTAATTGTGATCTCTGTCTGTCAAATAAATAAAATCTTTAAAAAAAAAAGAGAGAGAACATTCCCCAACAAATTTTTCAAGGCTAGTTTAAACTTGATAGCAAAAAATAGACAACCAGTGTCTATAAGAAAAATACAGACTGATTCATTTATGTAAATAGATGCACAAAGCACAAATCACAAACTATTAATAAATATAATTCAGTTCTGTATAAATAAATAAATCATGGTCAAGTTGGGTTTATTTCAGAAATGCAATGATTATTTAAGAACATCTACTAGTGTACCTCACCATATAAGTGTATTAAAGAGTATGCTCTGTTCAATATACAGAGAAAAGTCACTTAATAAGCAATTCATAAAAGGATATTGAAAACCTAGAGCAAGCATCATATTTCATGGTAAAACATTAGAATGATTCCCTACAAAATCAGGAGTGAGACAACGGATGTTTTCTATCACCACTAACCTTCTACAATGAGTTAGGACACATGTTCGACACAGTAAAGAAGAACAAATGAAAAGCATAACTGGTAGGGGTAAAATAAAAATGTCATTAATCACAGGAAATATGATTGTCTATAGAAAATCCAAGGAAATCTGGAGGCAAATTATTAGAATGAATAAGAGCATTCTGTAAGGTTGTAAATAGAAGTTATAAGTAAGTCAATTTCATTCTTATACATGAGAATAAAGATAATGACTTTTTTACCAATACAATATCAACATCAAAAAAAAAAATAGAGGGACTAGAAATAAGTTTAACAAAAGATGTATAAAAATTCCATTAAAAAATCACAAAATGTTATTCAAAGTCATTAAAGAAGACCTAAATAAATGGAGAGCTATACTATATTGTCATCAAAAAGAAGACTCAATATAATAAAGATCTCTTCTCCAAAAATAAATCTTATCAAGACACTTTCAATCAAAACCATAACATTTTCTTCATAGAAATTGGTGGAGCAATTTTAAACTTTGTCTTAAATCTAAAGGCTCATGAAGAGCCAAGGTAATTTTAAAGAAGAAAAACAAAGTAAAGGCCATTTGACTATAACATATCATGACTTGTATACATCTATAGTAATTATGATGTGTTATTGGTGCAGGAATAGGCAAACATACCAACTGGCTAGAATAGAAAGCTCCAAAACAGACCTATGTCCATGTAGAAACTTGAGAATACTTGGATATGTATACACATCCATATATATCTCAAATCTCTCTCTCTCTCTAATGGATATTAGTTTAATACATATAAATTTATAAATGTTTATTTGAGAAATATATCTCTCAAGTTTATATGTTATAAAAATTATATACTATAGATATGTATTCTTATATACTATTAAAATTATATATTCTGTAATATTTATGATGTAACTTTTCACATTGCAGGTTTGATGGTGTCAATATTTTTATGGTACATTTATAAAATTTTGCAGCAGATATTTCCAGTTAGAAGCTAAGTGCCATTTAAAAGTCAGAACTCAGCCTGAGTGACTCAGTCAGTTAAGCATTTGCCTTTGGCTCAGATCATGATCCCAGAGTTCTGAGATGGAGTTCTGAATCAGGCTCCTTGCTCAGCCAGGATGATGCTTCTCCTTTTGCCTGACACTCCCCTGCTTGTGCTCTCGCTCTCTCTGACAAATAAATAAATAAATAAAATCTTCAAAAGTCAGAATTCACATGATGCAGAATACAGTTGATTCCTTTTTTTTTTTTTTTTTTTAAGAGAGATCACAAGTAGGTAGCGAGGCAGGCGGAGAGAGAGAGAGGGAAGCAGGCTCCCTGCTGAGCAGAGAGCCCCATGCGGGACTCGATCCCAAGACCCCGAGATCATGACCCGAGCCGAAGGCAGCGGCTTAACCCACTGAGCCACCCAGGCGCCCCTACAGTTGATTTCTTATTCAAGTTTTCCATATCAAGTCAAAACTGGCTATTTGATGCTTACATTTTTGCTCACTAGTTCTTCTTACTTTCTGAGTATCATGTGACTATATACATACTTTTCTCAGTATAGAGCTCTGAGGGTGTGTAGATATATGAATGACAGAGGTAAAAACTATGGATTTCTGGGAAAACAATGGACCAATCTCAATAAATGGTCTTAGACAACTGGTTAAGGACATGGAAAACCATAAATTTGGATCTTGTTCTAGGTCTAGACAGGGCCAAAGATGGGGATTCTTGTTCAAGTGAGTTATTGGGGGACTGCTTTTGGAAATAGGGGGTTAAAGGCAGCATAGGGGAGGGGGAAAGCTAGTAGAAGTATGGTTTCAGCTGAAGATGAGCTTCAGTATAATTCCGAGGGAAATCACTAGAGCATAAATTGCACCGTTAGACTAAGTTGAACACTGTAACAGCAGTTGGTCTTTTGAAATGACCAACTAGTTGTTGGCCTCCCTCTGTCCTTGGGGGATAGGAGTAGGAGCCTTCTAGCAAGCTGGCTTCTGTGAGGCCTATATTTCTTCAGAAAAGGGAGTAGATGAAAGTTATCTGCCAGCACTCATATCAGGTTGGGGAATGGGGATACCAGCTAGATGGAGTGAATTCGTTTGACTTCAATACAGGTAGGGAAGAGTGACAAGTGTCCTGATTTACCTGTCTTTCCAGGGTTTGGTTCCAAAAATTCCCACATCCTGGGAAACCCTTGCAGGACACACAAAGAATCCTCATCTATGACGGGTGTGGAAGATTGGGGGGAAAGTATAAAACCCATCCATAAGACAGCCCAAAAAATAGGGCCTGAAAGCAACCACCCTGCTTTGAGTGTCAAATAGATATAGCATAGATTCTCTGACGTCTGTAGTTACTGCCGATGTTTTTTTCCCCCGGCCATTGATACTGGTAACCGTGGTTTGCAGTTTATGATAATTGTCATCCACTGTTACATCATTCCGAGGGATCTGAGTTAAGGGTGCAGTTTAAGTGCACTGTAATCAGAAGCATCAGCAGTCTATCTTTGGCTTTGCCTGTGGGTTACCTGCTGTGCCTCATGCAAGTTGAATTTTCTTTAACATTGTCAATGTAGTGACCGTGTTCTCTAAGAGTGGCGACAGTGAAGATGAGAATGGTTATAGCAGCAGCGTGACCCAGACATCACTGCAAAAGAAAGCTGACCCACTCTGCAACGTTGATGACCAGTGGCAGACAGTAGAACTGGATTAGGGAGGGAACGAACAGAAACAGGGCATACTGCACACTATGCAGAGAAGAATTTCGGATTGGCTCTTGTGGAGAAGAGGATGTGAAAGCACATATGGAGACCGCGTCTTCCAAATCTGGGATAAGAGAGACAAGGACTCCAGAATCAGTCAAAAGTTTTTAGCTTCTCAAAGACACCAATGCTTAGCTGAAAATAGCAGCTGCGGAATCAACTTGGGGTGTCCCATAAACCAGTGCGCATGCCTGTATGGTACCTCTGACTGCTCTATGGAACTGAATATGGTTACATTTCCTGATTCAAAATAAAATAAAACTCCCCTCTAGCTCCTAAGGCAATTTGACCTGAAAAATGGGAGTTTCAAATTGGCTTCCTAATGTTGATTAAGATTTTAAATGAAACCATACACACACAAAACAGAGTGTTCTATTTTGTCCAAAGACAAAGTAGACTTGGCTCATTTATCTGTTTTCAGTGCAAATTTTAATTTTGACAAATTCTATTCAGTCTCTAAACTTCCAAAGAAAATGAAACAATCTCATCTGTATAACACCTTATACACAACACTACCAGAAAAAAAAAAAAATTGTGGTTTTCTTACCTGGGATACAGAGGTTTCCATAATGGAAGTAGTTGGTCATTTCAACTCAAAATGTGCAGAAGCATTTAATTAAATTTTGACTTTATAGAAATGGAAGGAGATAGCTACCTGAAACATGGGCCTACAAGATGATTGTCAATGGGGGGTGCCTGGCTGGCTTGGTCGGTAGAGCACATGACTTTAATCTCAGGGTTGTGAGTTCAAGCCCCAAGGTGGGTATAGAGATTACTTAAAAAAAAAAGTCAGTAAATAAATAAAACCACATTTTATACATGGATACATATATTCACACACATATATACAAATACATATATATATATAATATGTATATATAAAAGATGACTATCATTGTTGGTAGCCATAGAAAACATGTTAAAATCATGGCCTGCCATAAAATCATATTTTCAAAGTATGAAACAAGAAGAATGTCCTGCTTCATTTTGGAAATATGTTGAGGATGAGAATGGAGAGGACTACAGTGAAACAGAAATAAACATGCTGGTTCTTTAAAAGTGTCCGACAATCCTTGAAGAGGGCATGAGGAATCTAGCAAAAGATGAACCAACTGCTCCTGAGTTATTCAGTGTTATGTTAGATTGAGTCAAACTCCAACAGATAAAAAGAAAAAGATGAATTTGGGGGGAAATAAATTATTTCAGAACTTTTTAAAAAGTCCCTAAAGAGGGGCACCTGAGTGGCACAGTTGATTAAGCACCCAACTCTTTCTTTCCTCTCAGGTCATGATCTCAGGGTCCTGAGATGGAGCCCTGTGTCTGGCTCTGTGCCCTGTTGGGAGGAGTCACTGGGACTCTCTCTCCCTTCCCCTCTGCTCGTCCTCCTTGCTTGCACACACACACTCTCTCTCTCTTTAAAATAAACAAGTAAATCTTAGGAAAAAAAAAGAAGTCCCTAAAAAAAGGCAACCAAGTTTAATAGAACGTTTGGAATGTCTTTACTGAAACTGTAAACTTACTTGGAGGCTAACTTCAATTTCACAAGTTTAAATTACTTTTGTGTTTTAAAATCATTTTCCCTGGGAAAGAGAGGTTTAACTTATGATGACATAAAATGTACTTCAGAATGTTTTTAGAACAATGAGCATTTTGGATAGTGATAACTTACATGGTTAATTTAGAGAGGCAAAGAACCTAACTGACAAACATCTGGCTTACCAAAGCAAGTCTGTAGATACGAAGTAGGTAGACACTTTAGGGAGCTGGAAACAAAACCCTACAATTTAAAAATGTGCTGTGCTAATAAATAAATCCTAAGTATTCTGTGTTCAAATGCTTCCATTGAGAGAATACGTATTCACTTTAACTATTATGTAAAAAAAGAAAGAGACTAAAAGCTCCAGGCAGTTCAGAGAAGTATTAATTGAAAAGGAAATAAAGAATAAAAAACTCCCATTGTGGGGCGCCTGGGTGGCTCAGTGGGTTAAAGCCTCTGCCTTCGGCTCAGGTCATGATTCTAGGGTCCTGGGATCGAGTCCCACATCGGGCTCTCTGCTCAGCGGGGAGCCTGCTTCCTCCTCTTTCTCTGCCTGCTTCTCTGTGATCTCCGTCTGTCAAATAAATAAATAAAATCTTAAAAAAAAAACTCCCATTGTATCCTAGAACAGAAAAAAATTGTTATTTTTTATTTAATATAGGAGATATCTGTATAATTAGTTCTATTGTATTTACATTCTCCTTTAAAACATTCTTACATTTATGTACCTTAAGAATATAGAATAATATAGCCCACAAAATTTAAATATGCAAAAAAGAGTTAAAACAGTTAAAATAAATTGCTGTATCAGAGGACAGAAAAGAACATAAAGATATCATGTTATAAAAATATTGGGGTGCCTGGGTCGCTGAGTTGGTTAAGTGTCTGCCTTCAGGTCATGTTCCGAGGGTCCTGAGATCAACCCCTGTGTCAGGCTCCCTGCTCAGTGGAGTCTGCTTCTCTCTCTCCCTCTGCCCCCTGCCCTAACTTGTGCTGTGCATGTGCTCTCTCTTTCTCTCTCTCAAATGAATACACAAAATCTTTTAAAAAAAAAAGTAAGAAAAATTTTAAATGCCCAACTCTTGATTTCAGCTCAGATAATGATCTCAAGATTGTGAGATCAAGCCTCATGTTCTGTTCTGCACTGAGCACAGAGCCTGGTTAAGATTCTCTCTCGCTCCCTCTGCCCCTCCCCCTCTTTCAAAAATTGTTTTAATTTTTTCACATATGTTATTTGCTTAACTATATTTAGTCTTCCTGTTATTACTAGTTGCCACTTTCACCTAGTCCTATTGCTATTTTAAGTAACAGCATTAATGCCTCAGAAAAGAAATACAACAGTATATATAAATTCAAGTAAATACATGTTTTTATATTAAAGTAATAACATATATGTATAATTATACTATTATTTATTTTTACATCTATCAGAATGACAAAAAATTTTTTAAAAGCCAGACATTTCCAAATGTTAGCAAGATGTTTAGAGAAGAGAATCAATATATTGCTTATGGGGTATAAATTGATAAAGCCAACTTATGAAATCATCTAGCAGTATTTAGTATATTAGTTTTCTATTGTTGTGTAACAAATTACCAGAAACCTAGCGCTTAAAACACATTATCTCACAGTTTCTGTGTCGTAGGAGTCTGGGCACAGCTTGACTGTTTCATCGGCTCAGGATCTCACAAAGCTGCAATCAAGGTATAAGTCAAGCTGTCTTCTCATCTGGAGGCTTGCCTGGGGAAGAGTAACTTCCAGACTCTCTAAGGTTGTTGACAGAATTCATTTCCTCCTGGTTGTAGGACTGAGGGTCCTGGCTTCTTACTGGCTGTCAGCTGGAGGCACTCAGGTCCTAGAAGCCATCAATAGTTCCCTGTCATGTGACCCTCTTCCTAGGCAGCTCACAGCATGACACCTCACTTCTTCAAGCCCCGTAGGGAGCATGTCAAGTCCCAGTCTGCTAAGATGAAATGTAATCATGGGACTGACATCCGATTGTCTTTGCCATATTCTATTGGTTAGAATTAAGTCAAAGGTCCCACTCACACTTGAGGGGTAGGAATTAATACCACAACACTAGGGGACAAAGATCATGGGGGCCATCTTAGAATTCTGCCTACCACGGCTAGTGAAATTAAAGATGTAGTATCCTAGGATCTAGCAGTTTCTTTTTTTTTTTTTTTTAAGATTTTATTTATTTATTTGACAGACGGAGATCACAGAGAAGCAGGCAGAGAGAGAGGAGGAAGCAGGCTCCCCGCTGAGCAGAGAGCCGGTGAGGGGCTCGATCCCAGGACTCTGGGATCATGACCTGAGCTGAAGGCAGAGGCTTTAACCCACTGAGCCACCCAGGCGCCCCTCTAGCAGTTTCTTTTTACACACAAAAATGTGTACAAAAATGTTCATAGCAGTATTGTTTGTAATAGCAAAATTATTCTTCTATAATTTTAAAATTTCTCAAACTACAAAAAGATAAAGTCAGAGAAATATTCATACTAATTCATACTAATAAAATATTATTATTAAATATAAAATATTCAACTAATAAAATATGTTGTATGGTATGGTAACATTTTTGTAGAAGTAACATATATATAAGAATTTTGCTTCATCAATGGCCTACTGTTGTCGAGCAAATCCTCCCAGCACTGAGAATAACTGGACAAAATATAAAAACACTAAGGCATGGAGGAGCCACCAAGGCAGTGAGAATTTGTGTGTCCCAGATCTGGAAGAAAACAGAAACCATAAGAGGAAAGCCTGACATTTGCCATCACTTTTCCACCTGAGGTGATTGTTAAGTCTGAAAGCAGCGGCTGAAAAACTGAGTAGAGCTTTTGGCTGTCTCATGGGGCTGAGGAAGCTGGGCCCAGAAAGAGAGGTGGGGCCAAGGAAGAAGGCCCCCAGCTAGGAGTAAGGGTGATCTGGAAAGAAACTAGTTTTCACAAAGACCAAAGCCCAGCTCT
This sequence comes from Mellivora capensis, assembly GCA_004024625.1. NCBI lineage: Eukaryota > Metazoa > Chordata > Mammalia > Carnivora > Mustelidae > Mellivora > Mellivora capensis. The sequence continues at coordinate 38,192 of PISX010005264.1, forward strand.
GAATAATCTTAGTTCTGACTGGAATAAAGTGATCTCTCCACAGTTTAGCTGTGGTCAGGTATACTTGCCCCTACGTTTCTCCCTTAGAACACCTTGCCTTTCCCCAGTCCCCTTGCTCACACTCAATTCATCCTAAAAAACATACCATCCACCAATGGAGAATGGTGATGCTGCAGGAAGAGATGCAGGACAAATGAATATTTCATAGCCTAGGATTCAGGTCGTGAGTGGCCCTCCCTTCCACACTTGTAAATGAATTAACCTACCAGATTTCTTTCACGTTGCTTCTCTGCCAGTGTTTTAAATCAATCTGATAAACCATGTCACATGTGAGACTTTCTATTCTGTGACCTCTGTTTGGTTGGCTTCAGTCCTTCTTCTTTGGAAAGCACTGTTCAAAAAGAATTCCATCAAATTTAACGGTAACAATTATTTGCCCAAGATTTGTTTGCGAGCACTTGGGAGTGAAGCAACGATTTATGTTTTATTTAATTTCTTAATTATTTTTGATGCTTCTCATACATCATCAGGCAAAAGGGAAGGGAGAGAACAACAAAATACCCAGAAGCCTCTTCACGCGTGCTGCCTGTGAATGCCTTAGACACGAGGCATTGACTTTTGACACTTTTGCAATACTCCCTCAGCCTTCATTCATTCCATCCTTCATTCAATAAATGTGTATTAGGTACAAGCTCTGTTAGAGGCTAGTTATAGGCAGGTGAGGCGAGGATCAATTCATCTGGGAAGAGCTGTGAAGACAGATTTGTAGACATAACTTTGCAACTCAACCTAAGTACCGTCCTGTGGTCACTGCACCGCGTTTCTCCAACCTTTGCCATTGACTGTGAATCTCCTCATTGAGACCTTCCCGATCCCCGGCTGTTCACTGGTTCCCCCTAGCCGCTAGGACTTCCAGTGGAAGACGGGTGGAAAACTACATCTCCCGGCAGCCTCTGCAGCAGGGCAGCAGAAGAAAGCGCGCAGGCGTGCGGGCCGGCCCCCGCGCGCAGGCGCACTGCGAACGCCCGCTGAGCTAGGTCTCACTGCTGGGTGCGCGGCGGCGGAGAGCGAGGCCTGGGGAGCACCGGCGCTGGCCGGCTGTTGGAGCTTGTGTGCGGGAGAGGTACGGCAGGCCGGCAAGCGAGCGAGCGCCTCACCCCAGCATCGGCACCGGGATCGGTTGCCTTGAGCCTGGTGAGTGCGGGGCCCCGTGGCTCCGGCCCCTCCCCCTCCCGCTGGCGGATCCGGCAGTCCTCGGCGGGACCCCGGAGAGGCCCCCGGGCGAGGGCGGGCGCCGGTCGGCCTCGAGCTCGGGTCCCAGGGCCCGGGCGCTCGCGCCTCGTCCGTGCGTCACGGGCCCGGCTGTCCTAACGGCCGCGCGGCCGGCGGAGGGGAGGGTGGGGGTGGGGAGCGCTGGTGTGATCGCCATCGGGAACGCCGGTCGGGGCTAGGCGGGGCGGGGCGGCGGCGGGGCTAGAAGCGGCGCCGGGAACTGCGGGGCGCCGAGGCAGCGGGGCGGAGAGGAGGCGAGCGCTGAGTCTGCGCCGCGGCCGGGCGTGAGCGGGCGGGGGGCGGGGGTGGGCAGCGCAGAGTGCTGGGACTAAGGCAGCAGGGAGCGGGGGGCGCGGGCAGAAATCCTGATCGCGGCTGGAAGGGACGGTCTCGGGAATTCACAAGTTAGAGCCCGAGCCGGAGCGGGTGGTTGGGAGGGAGAGGGGCGGGGGTGGAGAGGGACGACTGCAGTTTACAGATGTCAGAACAACATGGGCCTGAAGCGGCTGACCGGGGTGTGGTAATTATAGGAATGACTGAACTTCGTCTGCTCAGAGTGTAAGAGGCGATGCGAGGGAAACAGCCAAGTATGATATGAAGCGCAAAATGGGAGGAGAAAACCCAAGGATGACTGGAGTCAGGGAAGTCGTTTGGAAGAAAAGTATATAATGTGCCACTTTTCAGGGAAAGATTTCAGAATCGTGGGTTTTTTAAGTTTTAAATTCGGAATAAACAATTTTGAAGTTATTTTTCTAGAACATGCTAATAAATACTATTCTTAACTTTCCCCGTCCCCTCTTCCTTTAAGAAGCAGTTCCTTCAAAACCCCTATTTCTCAGCAGTAGATGAGTAAGTGATTTTCTCCTCTTTTGTTGCTTCAAGGCTCTTTCTTGACATTAACTTGTTCTTGTGTTTGTAATATTTTGAAACGGGTCCAGGAGTTATTTCCCCTTAAAAATTGAGGAGATGAAATTTTAACTTTTTTTTTTTAATTTTAACTTTTCAAAGGAAAGTGATAATGAAGTCTGTTGTAGTTTTACTGAAATCATTTATTCTTGGAGGGCACTGTGTATACCTGATTGTAAGACGGAGGACTTGAGAGAAAGGAATGAACATTTGCCCTCCTTTCCAGATACTGTGCTGAATCCCTTAGGAATAGTAAAACATTTAATCCTCATGGTAACTTTGAAGTAGATGTTAATTTTTTTGATTCTACCGATAAAACTTTGAAAGCCAGAAAAGTAACTTACGTAAGGTTATGTAGCTCTTGTTGGAACCAGCCTTAGAACCGAAGATTACTGCCATTTTAAGAATTATTACTTAAAAAAAAAAAAGAATTTCTCCTTTCATGTTTTGTTCTGTTTTTTTGTTAATGTTCATTCAGTGAATACTTACTGAGTGTGTGCTGAGACTAGGGACACAGACATTAAAACACTTTACTATGTCATGGAAATGATAGTCTAATGTAATAAATATATGTATTAACTGCATGGCATTTTATCAGTCTTTATAATTGAGAAGAAACTGTAATTTACTCTAGTAAACAGCAAAGGAAGTCCAAATGGAATCAGACATGAGCCTTGAGGAATTTACAGTTTAGTAGAGAAACAAAACATATAAAAACATAGAATAAACTAAATGACAGAAGTGAAAACCTCACCTGAAGTCAGTATACTTGCATTTTGTTTCTTAGGTCCTCTTCATAGACCTGTGATTTAATATTACGGGTATTGGCTTTTATCTAGGATTGGTACATAATAAAGGACAACAACAACAAAAAAACTTCATTGCCATCCAAGACATTTTCTCATTTATTTATTGGTCTTTATGAAGTAGATAAGTTAGAGACAAATTCTTTTTAAGACAAATTGATACACTTTTTTATTTTAAACAAGTGACTGCTTTTATTAGGTCATTTGTGTTTTGTAAGCCCTCCTCTTGCTCTTTACACTTTGGCTGTCAGGAGGTTCAGAGCTGTGTCCAATTTTTATGATTTTCTTTCTTTCTTTCCTTCTTTCTTTCTTTCTTTCTTTCTCTCTCTCTCTCTTTTTTAAGATTTTATTTATTTGACAGAGAGAGAGAGCCCAATGTAGGGCTCCATGTGGGGCTTGATCCCAGGACGCTGGGATCATGATCTGAACCCACAGCAGATGCTTAATGACTGAGCCATCCAGGCGCCCCTGTTTTTATAATTTTCTTTAGCCTCAGCTGTTATAAACTATACTAGATAGTTTGGAATTTCTGTCAGTTGTTTTCTGGACTATTTTCCTTGTTCTCTGTTGCTCTCAATTTATTTTCTACCTTTTCCCTTTGATTTGAGATTAAGGATTATACCTTGTTTTTAGCTCCAGTTGTTTTAGCATAGTGTTTGTTAAATTAATGATTGTCATGATGATTTATGATGTTTGTGTTAAGTCTGTCAGATTGTTTTTAGAAATATGTGAGAATACTTTGTATAAAATCAGTTTTAAGACTTTGGGTGATGCAAGTAAAAGTGACTGACCTAGTGATAAAGGTAATTCCCTATTACTCAAAGTCTTTGTTATAAGATTGCTGTACTTTGCAGGTATTATGAATTCAGCCATAATAATGGAAGAAAACGTTGGAAATGGTAAACAATTAAGTTAGCTGATTGAGGCTGATTTCAATTCTGTTCCTGCTGCAGTAAGCAGGAGGAGGCCCCTGGCCAATGGGGGGCCTGCATTAGAAAATTTTGAGGCCCTGCAGTGGAAGAGCAGGGATGAAGACTGATGGAACCTACTGTTCTGTTTTGTTTGTTTGTTTGTTTGTTTTTTTTTAAGATGTTACAACTCCACAAAAGACAGTGAAGTGATAAAATGTTTCTGACCTAGTGTAGTAGATTAATTAGGACAGTTCTTGAAAGCAGGCAATAATCCAGAATGTGGATAATAGGGATAATCTTCTTCACATAACAAGAATAATGCTGCCCTTCATATACAAAGATAAGTCTGCTTACTCATCGTGATTGATTTTCCAGCATGAGGAGGGATATGTGCTGCGTTGTCCATGAGTCTCTGTATTCTGACCAACAAGGCAGCTTGGGGCCAGAATGGGGGCTTGTAGCTCGGGAACAGAAAGACAAGAATGAGGGACTAACATCTATTGATGGATCAGGCATTACATTAAGTATTTTCACTTAATTATCCTTGCAAAACCACTTTAGTTTCATGTACAGGGTGGTTAGGTAACTTGCCCTATTTCATATAGTACGTGATGGAGCTGGAATTCAGACAGGGCTATTTGTACTATGTTCACATCAACCATTGAAGCTTGATTTTTGTCTTAGTTTGCAGTTCACTCTCCAGAGCAGAACAAACTAGGTGTAGTTCTTTTAGCATCATGAAATGATACTGTGAAGATCTAATTTGCTAACGGGGGAAGAGAGACTGTTCAAGTCCTTGCTATATTGCCATTAAAAAAATACAGTTTTTTAATTAGAATACTGTATATGAAAAACAACTGTCCCTTGTCCCAGCCCCTGCGCTTTTAGAGCCTCCCCCCCCCCCCGCCCCTTTTTTAAAAAAGTAGGCTCCATGCCCAGTGTGGAACTCTATGCAGGGCTTGAACTCATGACCTTGAGATCAAGAGTCAGATGCTTAAATGATTGAGCCACACAGGTGCCCCTACCTTTTTTTTTTTTTTAAGCTGTTTACTTTCATATTAATTAATAATTTGCTTCTGTTTTTTTTCTTGATATAGCAATTTCAGGCGTTATCTGTTGACTTTCCTCTGTACACATTGCCTCTCCCATCCTCCCAATATAATTGACATAGTTCTTTATTAAGTCAATATTCAAAGTGTTTACAGTATTATAGCCATGTAAATATTCACAGTTGCACCATGTACTTTATTATGATGTCATTTCTTCTGTTAACCAGTTTGTGTTTTTCCAGGAGTTAATACCTTTTTTACCCTCCCTTCCTTTCCCAAGATGTAGCTATCCTGGAACTCTCCATGCTTTTATTGCTGTCTGGACTGGTTATTTTCTAGGCCTACTTGCCACCTGTTACCTTGGAACTTCTCTTTACATCACTCTTAAAATTCTCTTTGCCTCTCTCCTATAATGAGTGTCCTATTTCCCATATATTCTTAGCCTCCTGAGAAAGGATACCTGGGAAGTAAAAACTTTCTGAATGCATGATTGAAATAAATCTCCATTTTGTCTTACCATTTCATCAATAATTTGGCTGCGTATAAAATTGTAGGCTTAAAAAGTTTGGAAATCATAGCTTGTTTTCTTGCATTCCATTGTTGCTGTTGAAATCCAAAACTATTCTGATTATTTGTTTGTGACCTTGCCATCTTCTAGAAACTTTTCGGATATTATTTTTAACCCCTGAAATTGAATGATAATGTGCCCAGATAGGGTTTTTTTGTTTTATTTTGTTTAATTTAAGGGAACTCCATGGATGCTTACAAATTGGGAGCTTATGTCCTTTAGTTCTGGAAAAATATTTTTTATTATTTTTTGGACTTTAGGTAAAAAGGGTTTTAAAGTTAATTATGCTTCTCAGTTCTTGATGTACTATCATGAGACTGTACAGGGTTCTTTAAATTTTCCTTCCATTTCTAAGCCCTACTTCCCCATTGCCCTTTTTAGCAGGTATCCACTGCATTGTGATTGATATAGTTCTTGATTATATGTGAATCATTGAATCATTGTGAAATATGTTGTGTTTTGTGTCTGTGTGTATGTATTTAGTTTATGTATTGTAGACCTTGTTCTGTTTCTTATTTTTTTTATTCAGCATTGTTTTGGAGACCTTTCTGTTCTGTTGTGTGTACATATAGTTGTATATAATATAATTCCATAATATGCATCTACCACATTTTTTTCTGTCCCACCTTGCTGGCATCAGAAATACACTGTAGTAAATATACTCTTAGTTGTATATTATTATGTACCTGTATGAAAAGTTCTCTGGGATATATACCTAGGAGTAGAATTCCTGGGTCATAGAAAGGGAGCACTAGTTTACGTGCTCACTAGAACTACAGGAGGGTGTTGTTTGCCCACATCTCTGTCAGTACTTGGTTTTATTCAACTTTCTAGTATTTGCCAGTCTGATGGATATAAAGTAGGTGTCTCATTGCTTCAGTTTACCTTCTCTGATTACTAATGAGTTTGAGCACCTTTTGGATTCATTCAGGTTTTCCCTTTTGAAAACTGTCTGTTTTGCCCTTAGTTACTTTTTCCTTTGGGTTGCTGTCTTTCTTTTTGGTTTGCAGAAGTTCCTTGTGGAGGTTAAATTTGAGTGGTCTGTTGATTTTAGGCTTGGAAAATATCTTCTCTAAGATATTGTCATTCTGTTAATTTTGTCTGTAGTGTCTTTCATTGAATGGATATTCTAAATTTGATACCTTGTTCATCAGTTTTTTTGTTCTCTGTTGGAATTTGTATTATTTGGGTATTGGAACTCATAGGTTCTTTTATTTTTTTTAAATCTTTAAAAGGATTTTATTTGACAGGGAGAGAAAGAGTATGAGCAGGGGGAATGGCAGGGAGAGGGAGAAGCAGACTCCCTACTGAGCAGAGAACTTGATGGAGGGACTTGATCCCAGGATTCCCGGGATCATGACCTGAGCTGAAGGCAGTTGCTTAACTGACTGAGCCACCCAGGCACCCTTCATAGGTTGTTCTTTTAATTTTCTTTTTTCCCCCCTCTTTTTCCATCACTTAGTCTTTTTGTTCTGCTTCCTAAGAAGTTTCCTCAGTGTTATGTTCCAACCTTTCTATTGAGTTTTTAATTTCTATCTACATTTTAAGTTTCTTAGAGCTCATTCTATGTTATAATATCTTTATATTGTTTCATAGACACTATAATCCTTTTGAAGATTTTAATGATAGTTTTTTTTTAAGTTTTCTTTTTTCTTCCCTCTTTGCTCTGTTTCTTCTAAGTTCCTTTTTTTTTGTTGTTTCTGTTGCAGTCTTTTCTCTATAGAGGCTTTTCCCAGCCATATAATGGCTGTCCATTCATATTTAAGAGTGAAGTGCCAAAAACTGAATTGAAAATTCTGTAGGTGTGGCTTATTAAAGATGGTCATTTATGGGAGGAGGGGATACTATTAGGTCTTTTTCTTGGGCTGGTCAGTTTCCTCGAGAAAGAGAGCCTCCAGTCCCTTGAGGGGAGGTTATGTACACCTGACTGCTATGTTTTGAGAACTTACTTAGAAAAGGAGGTGAAGTTCTCACTGTTCATTGTGTTCTTGTAATCCTGTTTTCTGTGTGGCATATCACTCCCAATTTACCTGTACTGGAGACCTCCATTTTGGAGTCTCTTTAGTTTGGTTTCTTCAGAGTAATCTCTACAATTGTAGGTTTAGAGGAGGGATGGTTGCCTGCTTCGGAGCAGTGGGGGAGGAAATCTGGCTGTGATGACTATTTTGTAGACTTTCAGCTAACCTTCTGGTTTTTTTCCTCCCTAACCCTTCAGAGGTGCCTATGAGGACTCCTGCTTGTGGACAGTGTGAATCAGCTTCTTTGCAGGTGCTTAGGCTTTAGAGTTCTCCACTTTGCTAGTATAATATCACTTGAACATCTGTTTTATAGTTTCTGACAAGGCTTTGACATCTTATATGTGATTCTCTCCTTTTCTCTCTATCCCGTGGGTCATTCCTTTAAAAAAAAAGTTAAAATTTTAATGTTAATCAGTCTACCATATTTACTGTTTTATTTCTTTATATAGACTTTTTACAAAAAATTTGAATTTAGCTGAAACACAGTACTACATTAATACATAAACTTTATATTTTGGAACGTTCATTCTTTTCATAACATTTGAGGGACTGCTATATGCCCAGTCCTATGCTTAATATTGAAGATTAAAATTTAAAATTTCTGGGAGGCACCTGACTGGCTTGGTTGGTGGAGTGTGCAGCTTTTTTGAGGGTTGTGGGTTCAAGTCCCATGTTGGGTGTAGAGATTACTTAAAAATAAAATTTTTTTTTTTTTTTAAGATTTTATTTATTTATTTGACAGAGAGAGACAGCATAAGCAGGCAGAGTGGCAGGCAGAGGGAGAGAGAGAAGTAGGTTCCCTTCTGAGCAAGGAGCTCGATGTGGGACTCGATCCCAGGACCCTGGGATTATGACCTGAGCCGAAGGCATCTGCTTAACTGACTGAGCCACCCAAGCGTCCCTTAAAATTAAAATCTTAAAAAATTAAAATTTCTGAGCTTTGTTAATATATTTCTGAGTTGTTAATATATTTTGGGAAGAAAGTTACATCCTGTATGTGCTGCTTAATTTGAAAGGTGAAAACCCTCATAAGTGCCCATGTGATAGATATATTACAGAACTTATTAATTTCAGTAATGAATATGAATTGGATTAAGGCAAGTTTGCAGTTTTTCTTTTTTCACATGAAGGAACGCTTTACACGCATTACACCATTTTGGGGAAAGATTTATTAAAAAAAAAAAAAATCCAAGGGGTCCTGGGTGGCTCAGTCAGTGAGTGGAGCATTAGACTCTTGATTTTGATTCAGGTCGTGATCTCGGTCCTGGGATGGAGCCCCGCTTCAGGCTTTGCGCTCAGCGAGGAGTCTGCTCTCTCCTTCTGTCCTTTACCTTCCTCTGGCCCCCACGGTTATGCAGTTGCGGGCTCTCTTTTTAAAGATTTTTATTTATTTGAGGGAGAGAGACAGCATGAGGAAGGGAAGGGGAGGAAGCAGAGGGAGAAGCAGACTCACCCCTGAGCAAGGAACCTGAAGTGGCCAGATCTAGGCCCCGGGACCTGAGTCGAAGGCAGATGCTTAACCTACTGAGCCATCCACGTGCCCTTCTCTCTCTGAAATAAATAAATCTTTAAAGAAAAATTAAAAAAAAAAACCCAACTACATATAAAGGAAGAGGTAGTTTTTTTTTTTTTTTAAAGACCTAAAGTGTTCAATCAGAACTTTGATGAAATAGCAGAACATTGAGTTGATAAAATTCTAGCCAAAAGTGAAGAATGTAGTTTTCAGTGTTTCAGGTAGGTTGGGAAGCTTCACTGTAGTAAATAATATGCTTTCAGCTCTACTGTTTGAAAGTATTTCTTATTGTATAAGTAGTATATTGCTTACTGTAGAAAATTTGGAAGATAGAGAAAAATATTAACTTGCTCTTAAAATTTTTATATACCACTTTAAATTATGAGTGTTTTTAAAGGTATAGAGAATAATATAAGTTGGGTTTTTGTTCCCAACATCCAGAGTTTTCATATGTTAGTATTATTTTTCTCATTTCTCAGTATGTCATTTCCTTAATCCTCATTTTGGAATTTTTAGGTTTACAATTTTTCACTGTAATAATTACAGTGCAGTGAATAGTCTTATACTTACTGCTAATTTTATTGCCTTTTGGTATATTCCAAAAGTGGATTTACTGAATCCTAGGGTATGGGTTTCTAAAATCCTTAGTAGGGGTGCCTGGGTGGCTCAGTGGGTTAAAGCCTTTGCCTTCCGCTCAGGGTCCCCTGATCTCTGTCAAATAAATAAGTAAAATCTTTAAAAAAAAAAAATAAAATCCTTAGTAAATATTTTCCCTTAAATGTTTTGCTATTGAGAAGGTCTTTGGAGAACATTGCAAGTTGGGAACCTAGAGATGCTGGAAGGCGAGGTCAGTATTAAGGTCAGAGGTTATAGCCATCTCTTCAGTGGAAGAAAGTTTGAAGCTGGGACTTGAAAGAAAGTAGGTATTTCTATTAGATTAGTGGGGTTAGAGCTCTAAGATGTAACCAGAGATGGTACAGTGAATCATGTCTGCAGCATTGACGTCTCATAGGAGAGACTTAAGGCAGTGTTTTTCAGACTTTGCCCCCACTAGAATATCACTAAAATAAAGGAACTCTTTGAATTATTTTATAGAAAAGAAAATGGGTAGGATATTTTCAATTTTACTTTTCTTCTCTATTTTTATTAAAATCTTTTAAAAGGACCTGCTACCATTTGATTAGAAGTTGGTGGCAAATGAGTAATTAATAGTCACAAATGAACTTAAAACCTTTTTATACTTAAATTCATTTATGCTTATATTTATAGGTCCATAACTTATTTTGTAGTCATACTTTCTTGTGGTCATGTTTTCTAGTACAATTATGTTTAGTTTATATGATTAAGTAAATTAACTGTATTAGCGTTTCATGGCGTTTCACAAAGAATATGTTGAATGTTAAATATTCAGAATTTTTAGTGTGTGTTTGGGATTTACGGGCTGGGTGGATTGACTCAGCACCCTAAATATGTACGCTCTTGAATATAAAAAAATATAAAAAGATATACATTCAGTGTGTTGGGTATAGATTGATGTAGAATGGAGAGAGTATTTATTGACTCAGTCAAGGCCAGGGGATCTTGTAGGACAAAGAAGTTCAAATTTGATTTAAGATGTGCTAAAAATTCATTCCTAGATCCTTAGGCATTGAAGTAATACAGTGAAAAAGGTGTTGAGATTAATAGAGAGCAGTGTGAAGGATGGCTTGAAGAGCAGAGAGCCAGAGGTTAAGGAAGGGTGGGTTAGAATTCTCGCAGTTCTGTGGATATAGGATTGACAAGGACCCGGACTAGACTGGTGGCAGTGAGAATAGACAGGAGCAGATAAAGTCAAACACTTTGGATAGACTAATAAGGAAAATTTGATAACTAAATGAACATGAAGGAGGAAGTGGAAGATTTCATTTCGGAAGAGAAATGCATTTATATTTATCACCAAGTTTGTATCTGGCTTTTAATTTTTTGCTTTCTTGGCTTTATTTCCCTAGAAAACATGGAAAATTAGGCATAATGGCTTTAATTTTAAAGGCTTCTTGTTCTTGAGAAGGTATTTTGAAAAGTTAAGGTACTTTGAAAAGTTATTAAATCCTAAAAGTAATTTAGGATTTTTAATTGTCTAAGTGATAATATAAAAATATTTGATTAGGATTAGGAAAATTTTCATACTGTTACTTTGTTATTTCTCCTATAATCCTCTGTAGATTTTGTTTCATTTCTTTGTTACCAAAATTCCTTTCAATCCAACTTAAGCCTACAGTTCAGCTGTATTTTGTGTTGTTTTTCGGTAAAGCTTTTGCTCCTTTTTATAGTGTTTTTCTTTTCTTTCTTTTTTTTTTTTTAAGATTTTATTTATTTATTTGACAGAGATTACAAGTAGGCAGAGAGGCAGGCAGAGAGAGAGGAGGAAGCAGGCTCCCTGCTGAGCAGAGAGCCCGATGTGGGGCTCCATCCCAGGACCCTGAGATCATGACCTGAGCCAAAGGCAGAGGCTTTAACCCACTGAGCCACCCAGGCGCCCCATAGGATTTTTCAATTGCAGATGTATACCAGAATTTATTAGGGAATCTTTGAAAGAAAAAACAAAACACCAGAGACCTAGTATGTGCCTCAGGCTTACTAATCAAATTCTTTGGAAGGACAGTTGAGGTGTCTGTTTTTTTAAAAAGCTCTCCCACGTGACAGATCAAATCCCCTGTTGAACCCACAAGGAGGGGGAACCAACCAGTCTCAGTTACCAATATGAGTAAATACATATTTAAGATTTTTTAATGTAGACTTTCCACTTTAGAGCACTTTTAGGTTCATAACAAAATTGAGTGGAAAGTAGAGTTCCCATGTATCCCACTACCTTCCCCACCATCGACATATGCATCAGCTTGGTATATTTGTTTGAATGGAACCAACGCTGATACATTGTGATCATCCAGAGTCCATAGTTTACATTAAGTTTATATTCATTCTTCATGTTGTACATCTGTGGGTTTTGACAAATGTATTGTGACAGGTATCCACCATTATAGTATCATGCAGAATAGTTTCTCAGTGCCCTACAAATCTTTTCTGCACTGCCTTTCATCCCTCCAACCCCATAAACACTTGGCAACCACTGATCTTTTAACAGTTTACATAGTTTTGCCTTTTGTAGAATGTCATATAATTGGAATCATACCCACATGTTTTTTCAAAACATTCTCAATGTGACAGATACCCTGTCCTCCACAAAAAGGCAGGGAGGAAGGTATTATATTACATAATCAATCTCATTTATGGATACTGGAAATTTTTCTTTTTCCTGGAAATTATGGATACTTACTAGAAATTTTTCTTTTATGGGTTTTTTTAAAATTGAAGCATAGTTGACACAATGTTACATTAGTTTCAGGTATACAAGGTAGTGATTCTATAATTTTATATCTGTACAGTGCTCATAAGTGTAACTACTATATGTCACCTTATAACATTATTAGAGTACCATTGGCTGTATTCTGTAGAAGGTGCTGTACTTTCATCCCTGTGATTTACTCATTCCATAACTGAAAGCCTGTATTTCCCACTCCCCTTAACTTCTTTTGCCTATCCCCCCACTCCCCTTCCCTCTGGCAAATCGCCAGTTTGTTTTTTATATTCTTGGATTGGTTTTGCTTTTTTGCTTGTTTGCTTTGTTTTTTAGATTCCTCATATAAGTAAAATCATAGGGTATTTGTCTTTGAGTTATTTCACTTAGTGTAATACCCTCTAGGTACATCCATGTTGTTGCAAAGTGGCAAGATTCTTTTTGTATGTGTGGCAGAGTAATATTCCATTGTGTATATATACACCATGTCTTTTTAATTCATTCATTGGTGGACATTCAGGTTCCTTCTATATCTTGACTGTTGTAAACAATGCTGCAATAAACATATGGGTGCATATATCTTTTCGAATGAGTGTTTCTTTTTTTTTTTTTTTTTTTTTTTGGGTAAATACCCCATTGTGAAATTATTGGATCATTTGGTGATTCTATTTTTAATTTTTGAGGAACCTCCATACTGTTTTCTATAGTGGCTACATCAATTTGAGTTTGCACCAGCAGTGCATGAGGATTCCTTTTTCTCCACATCCTCTGCAACACTTGATATTTCTTATCTTTTTGATAAAAATTTGACAGATGGTAGGTAATATTTCATTGTGATTTTGATTTGTGGTGTAGAAATTTTTAAGAAAATACTAACATGGAGTTTAAAAGGATGATACACCATGACCAAGTGTGTTTATTTCAAGAATCAGTCATTCATTATCAAGAAATCTATTACTATCTCACCATATTTAATATGTCAGAGTAGATAAACTTGATCATTTTAATAACCTCCAAAAAGTGATTTGATAAAATTCAACACACATTTCAGGTTTTAAAAATTAGTAAAATAGGGACATCTGGATGGCTCAATCATTAAGCATCTGCCTTCAGCTCAGGCCATGATCCTGGGGTCCTGGGATTGAGCCCCGCATTGGGTTCCCTGCTCAGCGGGGAATCTGCTTCTCCCTCTCCCACTGCCCCTGCTGTGTTCTCTCTCTTACTGTGTCTCTCTCTGTCAAATAAATAAAATCTTAAAAAAAAAAAAACAACTAGTAAAATAGGTATGGATGGCTGGTACTTAGATGTCATTTTTTGTTCGTTTCAATTTAATTTTTTTTTTCAGTGTTCCAAGATTAATTGGTTTATGCACCACACCCAGTGCTCTATGCAATATGTGCCCTCCTTAATACCCACCACCAGGCTCACCCAACCCCCCCCACTCCCCTCCCCTCCAAAACCCTCAGTTTGTATTCATCCTTTCTGATGGAGGCATAATACTCCATTGTATAGAAGGACCATATCATCTTTATCCATTCGTCTTTTGAAGGGCATCTTGGTTCTTTCCACAGTTTGGCAACCGTGGCCATTGCTGCTATAAACATTGGGGTACAGATGGCCCTTCTTTTCACTACATCTGTATCTTTGGGGTAAATACCCAGTAGTACAATTGCAGGGTCATAGGGTAGCTCTATTTTTAATTTCTTAAGGAATCTCCACACTGTTTTCCAAAGTGGCTGCACCAACTTGCATTCCTACCAACAGTGTAAGAAGGTTCGCCTTTCTCCACATCCTCTCCAGCACTTGTGTCTTGTTAATTTTGGCCATTGTAACTGGTGTAAGGTGGTATCTCAATGTGGTTTTGATTTGAATCTCCCTGATGGCTAATGATGAACATTTTTTCATGTGTCTGTTAGTCATTTGTATGTTTCCTTTGGAGAAGTATCTGTTTACGTCTTCTGCCCATTTTTTTTTTTAAAGATTTTATTTATTTATTTGAGAGAGAGGCAGTGAGAGAGAGCATGAGCGAGGGGAAGGTCAGAGGGAGAAGCAGACTCCCCATGGAGCTGGGAGCCCAATGCAGGACTCGATCCCGGGACTCCGGGATCATGACCTGAGCTGAAGGCAGTCATCCAACCAGCTGAGCCATCCAGGCGTCCCTCTGCCCATTTTTTGATGTGATTATCTGTTTTGTGACTATTGAGTTTGAGAAGTTCTTTATAGATCTTGATATCAGCCCTTTGTAGATGTCATTTTTTAAAAAAGTATCTCAGAACAGCAGTGCAACACAGCTGGAGCTCATGGATTGCTGGTAGGGATGCATGGTGGTACAGCCATTTTGAAAAACAGTATGACAGTCTTATAAAAGTAAGCATATTGTTACCATATGACCCAGCAGTGTCATCGCAGGTTGTTACCCAAGAATAATGAAAATACTTGTTCATACAAAAACTGTATATGAAAGTTTATAGTGGCTTACTCATAATCACCAGAAAATGCAAACAACCCAAATGTCTATCAAGTGGTGAATAAATTGTGGAATACAGTGGAATACAATTCAGCAATCAAAAGAATGAATTACTGCTAGATAAAACAACATTATGAATATTAAATTAGTTAATACCGACTAAAAGAAGCCACACACAAAAGGTTACATATTGGATGGTTCCATTTATTTTACTTTTTGGAAAATGCAAAACTGTAGGGACAAAAATAAATCACTAAGTGCCTGGGGTTGGAGAGGGAGTAGATTTACTAGGAGAGCTGATAGAACTTTTCAGAGTAAAGAAAATATTCTCTGTTTGTGGTGGTATTTACTTAAATGTTAAGTTTTACTTTATGTAAATTATAAATAATACCTTAGTAAACCTGACTTTGAAAAAAATACCCTAGTATCATTTTTAGTTAACAAAATATTAGACATAGATCAAAACCAGAAACGAGATAAAAATGCCTGCTCTAATCTTTGTTGCTTAATTAACATTGTAACTTTGTCCTGGAAGTACTAGTTAAATATTTTTAAATAGGAAGTGAAATGGAATACTAACTTTAGAATGGAGGAGGCAGAAGTTACAATTGTTTAGAGATATTAAATACTGAGAGTGTCAGCTGAAAGTATCAGAAACAGAATTCAGTAGCTGATTTAATTCATTGGCTGGATTAAAAAATTTATGTATAGTAATTTTTTCATATATAGACAGTAGCCAATTAGAATATATTGGAAGGAAATTTCACATTTATCATTGTAATAAAAAAGATAAGTGTAAATACATGTTTAATTCCTGACCAAGGAGACAGTATTTTAAAGATGTTGAGTTTCCTTAATCTATGATTAGAATGTTATCTTAATGTCTAATGACTATTTTTTCCTTAAGACAAAAATGATTGGGGACACTTGGGTGGCTCAGTTGGTTAAATGTCTGCTTTCAGTTCACGTTATGATCCCAGGGTCCTGGGATGGAGTCCCGAATCAGGCTCCTTGCCTGGCGAGGAACCTGCTTCTCCTTTTGCCTGCTGCTTCCCCTGCTTGTGCGTGGTGCTCTCTTTCTTTCTGTCTCTGACAAATAAATCTTTCAAAAAACCAAAAATGACTGGATTAAGGGTTCTTAAAGTTTTTGGCCTGGGAACTTGTTTACACTCTTAATTTACTGAGGACCCCAGAGAACTTTTGTTTATGTTGCTGTTTTTGTATTTGTTACTATTTACTGTATTAGAAATTAAAACAAAATTTTAAAACAGAAATACACAGCACACATTCCATTAGGTGTCAGAGTGATGAAGTCATCGTGTAATAAAGCTTCTGAAAAGCTTAGGTATGAAAGTAAAAAAAAACATATATAACATTTTAGTATTATGAAAATAGTTTGCATGAGAAGCATTTTTTCACATATACAGTCAAATGTGGAAAAGTTTGAATCAGTCTTGAGTTAACAGTGATAGTGGTGGGGAACTGATGCACTCATATTCACTGGTGTACATTGGCACACTAATCACATTGTTTTACGGGGTACTTGGACTATCAAAATTTTGAGTGCACATACTTTAGATCTTAGGTTCCACTGTTTAGAATTCATTATTGAATATAATTGCAGAATATGTGCAAATACATGAAGGAGAATACTGGTTATAGCATTGTTTGTAATAGAAAATTGGAGACAAGTTTAAAGGTCAGTGATGTTTAGGGTCTGGTCGTTATGGTATAAAAATTAGTATATTAAAAGTAATTTAACTCTGTAGGCATTATATGGAAGATTGTCCAGAGTTAAAGCGAAAGTGCAGAATTGTGTTTATAATTTCCCATCAGTGTACAACAAAAACCAAAAGGTTTTATAGTTGTATAACCAGTTTTTGAAAGGATATGCAGAGAGCTTGATGGTGGTTACCTTTAGGCGGGGGTACATTTTCATTTATCTGTTTATACCCTTCCGTATTGTTTTTTTTTTTTTTTACGTGAGCCTTTCTGTAATTTAAAAGGGAAGAATATTTCAAAGGCACAAATGCACTATATGGATGATAGAAATTATTAGTTTGAGCATTAGATTCATTTGTGAGTTCTTGGATACTGCAGTTTAGCAAAAAAAGAAAGAAAACAGGTGCTTGTTTTTCTCATGTCTGTGTACTTTTGAGGAGCAATTTTTCTAATCAATCAACTTACTGCTATTCTTCATCAGCTGTATTTTCTAATGTCTGTCCTTTAATTTGTACTCTTATGTTTTGTGTGTCTTTCTCTTTTAACTTCAACTGCTGAAATTTTATCTATCCTTCACAACCCAGCTGAAACACCATCTCCTTTATGGAGCTATACCCCATCACTTTAGTCAGAAAAGTTTTTTTTGAACCTTTAGAGCTATTTATAGCCTTTTCTTCATTACACAAATATCAGGTGTGAGCTATATAGGGGCTGGACAGTGGGAATATGCTTTCATCTTCTCTTCACCTTAGAAGGTAATATCCCCATTGTGCAAATGAGGAAACCAAGGCTCACAGAATTTAGTATTTTTTCTACATCACTGTGCTGAGAAGTAAATTTGAAAACAGTACTTCAAGGCCAGCCCTCTTCTCTGGGCTAGCTTCTTATGTCACTGTAATAAAAAGAAGCAAGTAAATAGTAGTTTTATATGAGCATTTCTTTCCTTTTAGATTTTTTTTAATTTAAAAAAATTTTTTTTGTGGTAATTTCAAGCTTATAGGAGTTTCAAGAAGCGTACAGAGGTCCTCTTTTTACCCTTCACCCCCACTCCTCAGTTGTTCATTTTACCTTTAACTCTGTTTTATCACTTACTCTTTCTCTCTGTATATGTGTATTCCTAACATTGCCTTCCCTTAATTGTGTGCCCTTCCCGCTCCATGTTGAGTACAGGTTTGCAGTTACTGAAGCCCAGTTGTTTTTTGGTATTGTTAAACCTTATCTAGGTCTTGCCCTGTTGCCATAGTCTTTCTCCTTTCTTTGACCTAAAATTTCTGATTCTTGAACTTGGGTCATCATTGTAACACTGCTATTATAATGCTATACTGTGATACTTCAGAGCCCAAATACTGCTTGCTTCAGGAATCCAGCTTTTTTCTCTAGATCATTTCTCAGCACCGTTAAATGATTCCTTCATAATTATTTTCAAATTCTCATCTGCAGTTCCTCTGCCTTTCAGTCTGATAAAGCTCAATCTGACAAAATACCACTGAGTGTATATATTAGTCTGCTTGGGCAGCCATAAAAAATACCACAGATTGGGTGGCTTAAACAACAGAATTCATTTTATCCCAGTTCTGGAGCCTAGAAGTCCAAGATCAAGGTGCCAACAGGGTTGGTTTCTGGTGGGGCTCATCTTCCTGACGTGTGGATGACTACCTTCTCCCTCTTTCCTCACATGCCCTTTTTTTGTGTGTACATGGCAGGGGGAAATGGGGGAAGAGATTGCTGGTATCTTTTTCTCTTGTAAAGACAGTAATCCTGCTGGATTAGGACCCCACTGTTACAAACCCATTTAACCTTACTTACCTCCTTAAAGGCCGTGTATCCGTGTAGTCATTATGGAATTTAGGGCTTCAATATATAGTTGGTAGGAGGGAACACAGTTCAGCCCATAACAGTAGAACATCAGGTTTATAATCAGGAACCTAGGTTCATATCTTTGCTGTGTCTTGTATTAAGTGTGTAACCCTGGCCAAGTCACTTAACCTTTTTTAGCATCCTGAATCCTTAACTGTAAAGGATGAGAATAATATTGCCTTATATGTTTGTTAATAGATTCAGGTAAAATAGATGTTGCAACATAGCACATTATAAATCAAACAATTCTCAATCCAGGTTTGCAGTAAAATCATCTTAAAAATAATTGTTTTATGACTTCCAGCCCGACAGTACAGGGAGCTCTACAGCCTCACTCCCTAGTAAAATTGGGGGAAACTTGAAAAACAATTATTAAAAGCTTCTGGAAGTGATCTTAGGGCATACAGTAAATGAAGAGCTTCCAGTTGGAGAGAAGGTTTTCTTGGGAGGAGCAGGATATCAGGATTTCTTGTCCTACCCCTAGCTGCCTGGTGCTTAGGCTAAGTTCTGGGTGTATGTGGTAGAGAGGCAGAGGACTACTTTCTGTCCAGTCCCCACTGTGGAACAGAGGCTCTACCTGGGTGCAGAGCTGGTGGGAGTACTGGGAAATAGATATCTTTTCTGTTTTCTAAGGTGGTGATTCCATGTCAGAAGAGACAAGCTGGTAAGACCTCAGGCTGCCGCCTACTCTAAACAAAATACTCCACTCCTATAGGGGGTAGCTCTCAGAGAAGTGTGCTGTTGTCTGCATTCCCACCTTGGGGTTCTGGTTCAGAGATTTGGTTGGGTAGTTAGGGGGGAAAGCCTGTTGGAAAATAGCTCTTAATCTCTTCAAGGAATTGACTTACCAGGGATCCCAGATAAGAGTAATAGCTGACTTCTCAGCAGAAACAGTGGAGGCCAGAGGCAATATAATAATATATTCCAAGTACTCAAAGACAAATACAGTCAACCAAAAATCCTGTATATCCAGCGAAGCTCTCTTTTTAAAATGACAGTGAAATGAAGATTTTCCCAGATAAACAGGAACTGAGAGAGTTTATTACTAGCAGACTCTTCAAGAATGCTAAAGGAAGTTCTTTAGGCTGAAAGCAAGTGATCCCAGATGGTAATTTGAATCCATATAAGGAAAGAGTACCAGTAAAGGTAATTTTAAAAGAATATAAGAATACGAATATAAGAATAAAAGAATATAGTATTTTTTTCTTCTTTTTACTTTAAACTGATTTAAAAAGCAGTTTTGGGGGTGTGTAGATGCTGCAGTTGTTTAGGTGTGTGACTCTTGGTTATGCTCAGATCACAGTCACAGGGTCATGAGATGGAGCCTTGTGTTGGGCTTGTGCTTCACATGGAGTCTGCTTCAGATTCTGTCTCTCCCCATGCCACTTCTGCTTGTGCTAGCTTTTGCTCTCTTTCTCTCTCACTAAAATAAATAAATAAATCTTAAAAAAAAGTTGTATAAAATAATATATATATAATGTGTTCTTGGGCCTATAAGGTGTAGAAATATAGTATAATTGTAATATATCTGTCAATAGCAGTATATAGGAGGTGAGTGGAGGCAAAGCTATGTCAAACTAAGAAAATGACTATAGGTGTTAAAGTCATAATTATAATGCATTGTTGGATTTGTAACATTAAATGTAATATATATCACAACAATGCCGTCAAATGGAGGAAAAGGCAATAGAACTATATAGCACAACATTTCTATATCTTTCTGGAATTAAGCTAGTATAAGTCTGAAGCTGCTGTAAGTCTGAAGTTAAAATGTGTATGGTAAGCCCTTGAGCAGCCCCTAGGGGAAAAAAAACAAAACAAAAAAATACAGTGAAAAGGTCATTAAAGAAATTTAAGTGCTGCATTAGAAAATAGTCACTTAATGCAAAAGAAAACAGTCAAAGAGTAGTAAAGGGACAAAAAAGACGTGAGACACATAGAAAATGAAAAAAACAGTCATAAATCAACTATGTAAGTAATATTAAACATGAATTGATTAAAATATATAATAAAAAGGCAGAGATGTCAGAGTGTCCAACTATATGCTCTCTACAAGAGATATACTTTAGGTTTAAAGATACAAATACATTGAAAGTATAAGGATGAAAGTATATCTATTCAAACAACAACCATAAGAAACCTGAAGTGGCTATACTAATATCAGAAAAAGTAGACCTTAAAACAAAAAATGTCACTAGAGAGAAAGGGATGAAAGAGCCGATCCATTAGAAAGGTAAAAGTTTTAAATATATATGGATCTAGTAACAGCACCAAAATATAAGAAGCAAAGCCTGACAGAAATGAAGAGAAAAATAGACAATTTAGCAGTAGTGGTTGGGAGACTACACTATGCCACTTTTAGTAATGGACAAAACAACTAGGCATAAGATCACCAAAGAAACCACACCACAAGCCAGCTAGAGCTAAGAGACATCTGTAGAACACCATTAGCACCCAGCCACAGTAGAATATATATTCTTCTCAAGTGAATGGGGGACATTTTCAAGGATAAACCATATGCTAGGCCACAAAACATCTTAAAAGGATTGTCCTCTGACTACAGTGGAAAGAAACTACAAATCACTAACAAAAATTTGGGGAACTCACAAATATGTGGAAATTAACATACTTCCAAATAACCAGTAGGTCAAAGAACAAATGAAAAGAGAAATCAAAAAATAGTTCGAGATAAGTAAAAATGAAGTTACCACTTAAGAAAATATGGAATACAGCTAAAGTAGTGCTTATAGGGAAACTAATAACAAGTAATAAATGCTTATATAAAGAAAGAAGATCTCAAATCAATAACTAACTGTCCACCTTAAGTCACTGGAAAAAGAAGAGCAAAGTAAAACTAAGACAAGCAGAAGGGGGGAAATAATAGAGTAGAAATTAATGGACTAGAAAAATAGAAAAAATAGAGATTAAGGAAACCAAAAACTGGTTCTTTGAAAAGATCAGCAGAATTGGTAGGCCTTTAGCCAGACTAACATAGAAGAAAAGAGGACTTAAATTACTTAAAGTACAAATAACAGATGGAATATTACTACTGGGATTACAAAAATGGAAAGGGTTATAAAGGAATACTATGCACAACTGCATGCCAATAAATTACATAGCTTAGATAAAATGGGCAATTTTAAAAATATTTATTTATTTATTTTTGAGAGAGCGAGCACAAGGGGGAGGGAAGGACAGAGGTAGAAGGAGAGAAAGAGAATCTCAAGCAGACTTCCTGCTGTGGAGCCTGTCACAGAATTTGAGCTCACAGCTCTGAGATCATGAGACCTGAAACAAGACCCAAGAGTTGTTCACCCAACTGGCTGAGTTACCCAGGCGCCCCCAAAATGGACATATTTTTAGAAAGATGGCTGCTGAAACTGACTTATATAGGCAGACCGAATAGACCTATATAGCAAGTGAAGAGATTGGATTAATCATAAAGCTACCCACAGAGAAAAGCACAGACCCATATGGCTTCACTGCTAAATTCTACCAAACATTTAAAGAAGAATAAATGCTAACTCTTCCTAAAAACTGAGAGGGGGAATACTTCCCAGTTTATTTTATGAAGCTAGTATTAGTGTTACCCTGATACCAGAGAAATCACAAGAAGACTACAGACTTTACCTTATAAAGATGAACACAAAAATCCTCAAAATACTAGCAAGCCTAATTCACTGCCTATAAAAAGAATTTTACACCACAACGAAGTGGCATAATATCCCAGAAATGCAAGGTTAGTGTGAAGTGCACAAACCAATTAATATAACATATAACATATCAGGAAATAAACAAAAGTCACATTGTTCTCATAATAGACACAAAATAAATTTGATGAAATCCAACACCCTTTAATGATAAAAACACCCAAAAAACGAGGACTAGAACGGAACTTCCTCAACATGAATAAAGACACCTAAGAAATACTCAAAGACAACATCATACTTAATGGGGAAAACTGAACACTTTTCCTCTACAATCAGGAATAAGACAAAAGTGCCTGCTTTCTCCATTTCTATCTAGAGGTTCTAGCAATGGCAATTTTGAAAAAAAAATAAGGAAAAGAAAGAAAAATACACAAAGGCCTCAAGATTGGAAAGAAAGAAAACTGTCTCTGGCAGATGATATGATTTTGTATGAAATGACTTAGAAAATCCTAAGGAATCCACTAAAAAAATATTAGAGTACTAATACACAAGTTCAGCAGAGTTGCAGAATACAAAATTGGTATACAGAAATTTACTGTATTTCTATAGACTTGTCATGAACAATCCAAAAGTGAAATCAAGAAAAAAAATTCCATTTACAATAGCATCAAAAAAAATTAAAATAGAAAAAAATTTAACAAAAGAATTATAAAACACTGAAAACTATAAAATGTTGTTGAAAGAAACTAGAGAAGATCTAAGAGAAAAATATCCTGTCTGTAGATTGGAAGATTTAATGTTAAGATGGCAATACTCCTCACATTGACCTACAGATTCAGTGTAGTCCTTATCAGAATCCCAGCTTACTTCTTTGTAGAAACTGACAAACTGATCCTAAAAATCATATGGAATTGCAGGGTGTCTAGAAGAGCCAAAATAATCTTGACTAAGATAGGAGGACTTATACTTCCTGATTTGAAAACTTACTACAAAAATGGTAGTCAAGATTGTGTGGAATCAGCACAAAGATATACGTACAGATCAGATCAATTATATAATTGAGATTATTATTTATATATATAGTTGAGATTATTATATATATATATTGAGATTATTATATATATATATATTATTTCTCAACTCAATTATTATATAATTGAGTTGAGAAATAAAACCATATAGATGTGGTTAATTTGTCTTTCAACAAGGGTATCAAGACCATTCAATGGAGAAAGAATAGTCTTTTCAACAAATGGTGCCTGGAACAAATGGGTAGCCATATGTGAAATAATGTAGTTGGACCCTTACCTCATACCATAAATAATAATTAACTCAAAGTAGATGACAGACCTAAATGTAAGAGCTAAAACTTTAAAACTCTTAGAAGGAAACTTAGGGTTAAGAATCCCAAAGTATGGGGCACCTGGGTGACTCAGTGGGTTAAGCCTCTGCCTTCAGCTCAGGTCATGATCTCAGGGTCCTGGGATCGAGCCCCGCATTGGGCTCTCTGCTGAGCGGCGAGTCTGCTTCTCCCTCTCTCTCTTTGCCTGCCTCTCTGTCTACTTGTGATCTCTCTCTCTGTGTCAAATAAATAAAATCTTAAAAAAAAAAAAAATCCCAAAGTATGACACTGAAAGCATGAGCAACAGCAAAGATAGATTAATTTGTACATCATCAAAAGGAAAAACTTCTGTGCTTCAAAGGACACCATTAAGAAAGTGAAAAGAAAACCCATAGAGTGGAAGAAAATATTTAAAGACTGTATATCTGATAAGGGACTTTTTTTTTTTTTTTTTAAAGAAGTCCATTATTTTTAGAGAGAGAGCACTCGAGAGGGAAAGGGGAAGCAGACTCCACACTGAGCAGGGAGCCCGATGCAGGGCTTGATTCCGTGACCCTGAAATCACGATAGGAGCTGAAACCAGGAGTTAGATGCTCAACCAACTGAGCCACTCAGGCACCACTCTGATAAGGGACTTCAGTCTAGAATATATAAAGAATTTTTATAACCTTAATGATAAAAAAAAAAGACAATTTAAAAATGGTCAAAGAATCTGAATAGACTTTATGGAGGATATACAGTTAGAAAATATGTGAAAGGACAGCAGACATAAAAAATTATGATAATAGAGAAATTGTCAGCCCCCTTACACTGCTGGTAGGAATGTAAAATAGCACAGCACTTTGGAAAAATAGTTTGACAGTTCCTCAAGTGATTAAACGGTTACCATGTGACCTAACAGTTTGATTCCTAGGTATATGTCCAAGAAAAATAAAAGCATATATCTACATAAAAACCTGTCCAGAAATGTTTATGGAAGCATTATTCATAATAGCCAAAAAGTGGAAAGAACCCAAATGTCTATCAGTTGATGAGTAGATATAAAATATAATGGGGTATATCCATATGATGGGGTAGTATTCAGTCATAAAAAGGAATAAACTACTGATATATGTTGCAACATAGATGAACTTTAAAAATATACTAAGTGAAAGAAGCGAGGCACTAAAGATCACGAGTATGATTCTGTTTGTATGAAATGTCCCGGATAGGAGTGATAGCCAAGTGGTACACAGTTTCTTTCTGAGGTTATGAAAACATTAAAAAATTGACTGTGGTAATGGTTTGCACATAGATGTGAAAATACGAAAGCTATTGACATGTACACTTTAATAAGTCTCCTAAAGTAACGATTTTGGCTGTGCTGTTAGAATAACAGAACTCTTTACCATAAGCCAAGCTCATTTGTTCTCTTCCTTTTTCTCATTTTTGTAGAAATCATGACTACCCCAGGAAAAGAGAACTTTCGCCTGAAAAGTTACAAAAATAAGTCCCTAAATCCTGATGAGATGCGCAGAAGGAGGGAGGAAGAGGGATTGCAGTTACGCAAGCAGAAAAGAGAAGAGCAGGTAAATCCTTTATCCTTATTAATTTATTTTAAAGAACTAAATTTTCCATTTTAAGCCTGAAACCGCTTTAATTTTGACTTTGTTAGATATGTATATGTGTGTAGATATATGTCCCTGTCATAAAATCAACGTGTTTTGGGAATGGGGAAGAGGAAATGATGAAAAGTGGAATACAAGAATAAAGAAATCTCTCAGGTTCTCATATTTCCAATACAACCACTGTTTAATATTTCAGCCTGTTTGTTTTTAGTATATTTTATTTTTTTAAAGTTGCAACTTGCTTAAGATTTTATGTGCATCTTTGTTAATGAATTCTCAAGTGATCAGTAAAGTGCTATTTTTCATTATCATCTTTAATATGAAAATTTGTAAACATACAAAATTAGTAGTGAACTTCATAAAGTCTCCTTTGCAATCAGTAATTGTCAGTATTTTGTTGTACTTGCTTCGTGTCTGTCTTTACATTTATTATGTCTTTACATTTATTATGTAGTATTTTAAAACAAAAATCTCAAGGGATATGTCTTTTTACCCCTAATTAATTCTGTATGATTCATTAGGACATTGATTTTTTTATTTTTTAAAAATTTTTGGTCATTTTTAACTGACAACATCTGAACATCTACAGGAGGATTTGGGAGTCACTCTCACTTTACCTTCCTCCTAAAATGCCTAGAGTGAGTGGTATATCCCTTTTGGCAAAGAAATCTAAAAACACTTAGGTGACTTTTTTTTTTTTTTTTTTTTTTTTTGCTAAGGAGAGACTTTTGAGCTTGGAAGGACCATTTGATCCCCATGCTACAAAAGCTCCATAAAAGACAAATGAATGAGTCAGAGTTTTTCATACATGAGAAATAATCTGTCATAAATATTTTGCATTTATAGTGAGCTGGTCTCAAAATACACTGTTCTTTGGGTAACACTGCACTGCAGAATCCAGTTAGTTAAAGTCCAAGAGTACATTACAACCCCAGTGTTTTTTTGTTAGGGCTGTAGATGTTTGACTCAAACACTGTCATTATACTATTATTTTGGGGGCAAAGAATTTATAATATTATAATGGGGTTTATATTAAGTGGAGTAAATTAAGAGTTATCACTTATTCATACAAGGATGAGTTTCTCTGGGTTTCTTATTATCTCTTTTTTCATCTCTGTGTCTTATTTGAAATGGAACCTTTCATTGAACTTTTGTAGTAGCTTCTATTGTGGAGGTAAACTTCAGAAATCATAATAACATTGTTACATATTTATATTCCCACATGTGAATGTGAATACATGAATATATACACATGAGCCCAAGTGTAGGTCTGAATATAACCACCAGCTTATGCATCATATTTGGCATAAAGCCATTTGAAGATGTAATAATGTTCCTCTGCAATTAACAGTGTTCATTTTATTGTCTTCTTGGTGATAGGTGATGTCATGTTATATGAATAAAATAAATTTTTCATATTCACTTACTTGCCTGAAGACAAATGCTCTGTATCCTTAATATATCAGTTGGCAAGTATGGCCCCATATATTGAACTGAAAATATTTGTGGTTGAAATTCTATCATGTTCATTGTATGAGATCTGAAATTGTACTATGGCTTTAATAAGATTCTGTGATAAGTTTTTGGAATATTGCTCTATTTAAAATCTTAATTTTTTTATTTCATCCTTTATTATATAGAGAGAACTGGTAAAACCAATCAGGCTTCTTAATCTCATAACAGTACTTATTTGATGCCTCATTTGCAAAATAGTAAATATTAGTAAAATATGGATTCATTTAGGTACTGTTTATCTTTCCACAGTTGCTTTGTCATTTATCGGGAAAAGTCACAGGCTTAAGCCAGCTGACAAGCTAGATGTGAGGGTAGCACAGGAGTTGATGTTGCCAAGTGCTCAAAAGATAACTAACTGCATCTTTGAGGGCTGTCCTTTTATCAGACTAACATTTAATTTTTGTTATATCTAGGCAACACCTATAGGATAGAGCACTTAATGGATAGAGGATAAATGACCTCTATCCATTTGGCCCTTACAGACCAATCTAAAATTTATTTTTGGCAAAATTATACTAGTTGGTGTCATTCTGATTAAGCCAGTACTTGTAAATTTGAATTAATCAGACTCTTGTTAATTCGGAGTAAATAAATAACCAAGTGCTGCTGAAAAGTTCATAAAACCCATTATGATGATGAATGGAGGTTTGCTTGATGTTTTTAGTTAAATATTTTGTGAAGTGAGCAAGTTGATAAACTTGTGGACAGGCAACTTTCCACATTGATTAACTTGGTTGACAAGTTCAGTTAACATGTAGTCTGTAGTTAAGGTGTATAGATCATGATTGATTTGGCAGATTTTTCTTTTTTATTATTATTTTTAAAGACTTTATTTATTAGAGCACAAGTAGAGGGAAAGGGAGAAGCAGACCCTCCGCTTAGGAGGGACCCCGATGCAAGACTCGATCCCAGGACTCTGGGATCATGACCCAAGCTGAAGGCAGCTGCTTAACCGACGGAGCCACCCAGGTCCCCTAGTTTTTTCTTTTTTAAAACCTATTTTTCTCTGAGTAAGACATGCACAGTTGAAAAAATTAAATAGTACTATAGTACTTGAAACCAAACCACCAGTGTTCCTGGTCTCATTCCCAAGGTAAACCACGTTCAATCCTCTTGACTATTTATTTATCAATTTAAAATATTACCTATTGATGTTCTGTTATGGTAGGTGAAGATTTAAGCTCTTACACTACTTTTCCATTGCTTGTATTCTCAGTGTAGTTATACTACAGTACATAAGTATTATTTATTGCTGAACTGAATAGTATACTATTTCCTTTCATTTCAGTATACATTTCATTTCTTTATACTTTGTCTTTCTTGGAGTTGTCTGATTTTTTTTTTACCTGCTTGGCTTCATATTCCTATCTGTCTTTTTTGTTTGTTTGTTTTTTCCGATTCTCTTCTACAACTCTTTCCAATAATTTTTATCTAATTTTCTGTGGTTAAACTTCTCAGATAATTTCTCAGTTCTATCTTTTTTCTGCTGGAGACCTACACCCTACATTTTTTGTCCTCTTGCACCAGTCAGAATTGTTAATCCTCTGTTCTGGCTAGATAGCTGTAGTCTTAGGACTTCCCTCTGCTGAGAATTTCTCAGGTCTTATCTTATCATCATCCCTATAATGTACATGGTATGGTGTTTTCAATTTCAATTCTAGTTGTTGATCAGCAGTTGTATTACAGATCATAATTGTATCCTGCCATATTAAAGAACACTACTTATGGATGTAAATTTTGCAATATAGGGGATATAATTTTAGTTACTAGGTGTGATTTTGGAGTCATGCAAATGCTTTTAAGTAATTGTGAAACAAAAAGAATAATGAAGGAAGAAATCCTTAAAAATAAAGGAGGAATTAAATGGCCCTAACTGTGTCATGCTTGTAGCTAAACCACACAGAGAGGCAATACTTTAATACACTGTAAAATATGGCAAATGATTACTTTTTTCTACTGGGCAGTATTTTAAGGACAAAAAGAAGTATAAACAAATCTTCAACTGCTTTACTAATCATATAAGATTGATTCTGAAACCATGTATATTTGATTTTTTTTAAGATTTTTTTTTTTTTTTAATTTGACAGAGATCACAAGTAGGCAGAGAAGCAGGCAGAGAGAGAGAGGAGGTAGCAGGCTCCTTGCTGAGCAGAGAGCCTGATGTGGGGCTGGATCCCAGGACCCTGGGATCATGACCTGAGCTGAAGGCAGAGGCTTTAACCCACTGAGCCACCCAGGCGCCCCAGAAACCATGTATATTTGTATATGGATATAGCAAATTACTATGTTAATATTAGGAACCTAGATTTTTTAGGTTAAGAAAGAATAGAAGTATGAAATCAAAGAAGTTAGATAAATTTGAAATAGGTAATATCAGTAGGGATTCATGAGGTATTCTCTTGAAATACACATACACACACAAAACCCAGTTCTGTCCTAGAAAGGCTTAGAGATAGCAAAATACCTTATATCACTGAGCACTTTGAGCACCCTGAGCTATTGGCCATTAGAGAATTTTTCTCTCAAGGGATCAAGGCTTCTTGGAAAAAAACACCTGATTCTCGATTGGAGATAGGGAATAGTCAAGGTGAATGTGTAGTATTTTTTCATAATATAGAGCAAGGAGGTTTAAGATTATCAAAGCTTATGTTGAATAGACTGAGGAGATCGCTTGAACAGGCTCCCATTAGGCATAAGTGGGATATATTGAGTATTAGGGCACTTGGAGGACTTCTGCTTCCAGCCAAAGTGGAATAGCAGGGCCCAGATTTACCGTGCTACCTGAAACAAACTAGAAATAATCAGACAAAATGCATGAAACAGCAGTTTAAGACACAAGACATTAACCAGTGAAGGACAGTGATCTCTAGAAATAGGAAACCAATAAGAAGAGCCCTATGATTGTTAACCCCTTACTGCCCAAGAGAGTTTCCAAGTCGCAACACAAAGAAAGGGAACTAAAGAACACAGCCTTCCTGAGTTGAAGAGACAGAGCTGAGAGTCAGACGAGATCAAGTCATCCATTCACAGGAGGGAATACCAAAAGGGAGAGAACTGTATATAGAGAAAGAAGCCTGGAGATCATCAGAGTTTTTCTTTGAATATTCAGCAGAGTACTGACCAGCGGATGTGCTTGAGGAGACTGCACAAGGCTAGAGAAACTGTCTTCCACAGATGATAGATTAGAGGGAACACTGCCTGGCCCTTGCACAGTGCTGAGCATAGTGCCTGTTCTTCTAGCCAGACTGGAAAAACTCATCTTCCACAGGACATTAGGTAGTATATTCAGGAGACTCTTGCCTCAGTAGTGGAGATTAATTAGCCATAGACAAACTACTGCTCCAGACCTCCCTAACAGAGCATAAACGCAAGATCCAAGAGGTTGATCAAACTGCAGTTTTTAGTTTTTCTTAATTAGTAATCATACGAGGAAAAAGAAATACTTGAATTTCTTCATTTCCTCATTTCCAAAATAATGAGTTGGTTTCTTAGCATCCTCCAGAGGGAACAGGAATGTGTGTATTTTAATATTATTAGGAATTCATAGTGTTAAAATAGATGTATTGCAGTTTATTTCAGCTGTTTTTTGGTATGTTTTTAAACATGGCTGTAGAGTTGACATACAATAGAGTGTACAGTTTGTTAAATTTTGACATATGTACCTTTACCATAATTAAGATAGTGAACATATTTATTGCTCTCAAAATTTTTCTGATATACCTTTATAGTACCTTTTCCCCACCCTTCACCTATCTCCAAACAATTTCTATTCTGTTTTCAGTCACCACTGATTACTTTGCATAAATGACTGATATATATTCTATTTTGTCTGTCTTCTTCAGTCAGCTTAATCATTTTGAGATTCATTTATGTTGTGTGTATTAGTAGTTCATTCGTGTTCTTGTTGAGTAGCTATCTTGTAAAGAAAAAACCACAATTGGTTTATTCATTCACATGTTGATGGCAGTTCAGATTGTTTCCAGTTTTGGGTGATTATCAGTAAAGCTGCTCTGAACATTCATGGACAGCTCTTTGTATGGACGTATATTTCCATTTCTCCAGGATGGATATCTAGGAGGAGAATGGCTGGGTTGTATAGTAGGTGTGTACACTATTCAGCTGTTTGCTAAAATGGGTTTTACTACTTTATCTTCACATCAACAGTGTATGAGACTTTCACTTGCTCCTCTTGTGAGCACATACATACATGAGCATCACATCTCCATTTATTTAGACCTATAATATCTCTCAGGGATTTGTAGGCTTGCTTTTTTAAAAAGATTTATTTATTAGAGAAAGAGAGGGAAAGGAGGCGCAGAGGGAGAATGCGAATCTCAAGCAGACTCTTTGCTGAGTGTGGAGCCTGACGTGGTGTTCAGTCTCATGACTCTGAGATCAGGATCTGAGCCAAAACCAAGACTCGGACACTTAACTGACTGGGCTACCCTTGCTGCCCTGATTTGCAGTTTTTCTTGTGAGATTTTCTTCCTAAGTATTGTGTAGTTTTGATGCTATTGCAAATGGTATCTTTTGAATTTCAGTTTTTGATTGTTCATTGTTAATATTTAGAATCCCCTGGGACTCACCGGGAGAGATGGTTCCCCAATCTTGGAGCTCATCTGGGAGAGGTGACAGGGACAAAAGAGTCAGTGGGCACCATTTCCTTCCCTTACCCCTCATCATAGGTGCAGAGACACCTGCTGAGGGTGACTAACTTGGACACTGGCTCTTTACAGTGCTTTATTTCAAACTCCATTCACCTGCACTTTGGTGCAGACTGTCCCTCTGGGACAAACCCGCATCAGTCCTGGTGCAATGAGACCCTCCCCTTGAAGACCGGCACAGGCCCATGCCATGCCAGGTCCCTAAAGTTTGGAGTTCCAAAACTCAGTACTGCCTGCTTGGGATAGACTACAAGGTGCACTGCCCTCCAGACAGACAGATGGCTGGAACACACACAGGGTGAAAGCAGCAAGCTGAGGGATGCCTGGGACATATGAGGGGAGATCGTTTTCTCTTCTGGGATGGCTTCCTGGATAGTGGTATATGCAGACTCCCTTCTCTGGGGACTAGGGAGCTGGGTGACGCCATTTTCCTCCCTCTTCACTTAGCATAAACTCACTTAAGCAAGCAGCACAGGCCAACAGTAGTGGCCTAAACTGTTTACACCAAGCCCTAGAGTAGCAGGACCCTCCTCCGGAAGACCAGCACACACCCCTGCATACAGCATGTCTACTGACCATAGAGTTCTGCAAAGCTTCAGCTCTAATGGAAATAGCATTAAGTGTCTTTAACAAGCAGACCAGACCGCATCTAGTTAAAACTCACCACACTCTGGCCAAGGTCCAAACACTCCCCACTGCAGGCAAGGAGAAACTGCAGAGGACTGACCTGAGGAAAAGAGCAGCCAAAACACAGCAGCAGAGTGTATACAGCATATACCAGAGACACTTCTTAGTGCCAGGCTCTGGACAGTATATGACCTCTTCTACGTAAAGTCATTACTTACAGGAGCAGGAAACATGGCAGGCTTTCCTAACACACAGAAGAAAACAAAGACCTGCACAAAATGCCAAGGCAGAGGAATTCATCCCAAAAGAAGGAACAAGAAAAAGTCATGGCCAGGGATCTAATCAATACAGATAGAAATAATATGTCTGATTCAGAATTGGAAGGAAGAATCATAAGGATGTTAGCTGGGCTTGAGAAAAGCATAGAAGACTCTAGGAAGTCCCTTACTATAGAGATAGAAGCCAAAAAAAATTAGGCTGAAATGAAAAATGTAGTAACGGAGATTTGAAACCAACTGGATGTAATGACCACAAGGATGGAAGAAGCAGGGCTATGAATAAGTGATAGATTATAGAAATTAATGAAGTTAAAAGGGAGAGGGAAAGAAAAATACTAGATCACGAATGTAGACTTAGGGAACTCAGTGATTCCGTAAAGTGTAATAATGTTTGTATCATAGGAGTCCCAGAAGTAGAGAGGGAAAGGGTGGGGGAGCAGAAGGTTTATTTGAGGAAATTACAGCTGAAAACTTTCCTAATGTGGAAATAGACATCTAAATCCAGGAGGCACAGGCAACTCCCATCAAAATCAACAAGAGCAGGCCAATACCAAGATATATCGTAGTTAAATTTGCAAAACACAAAGGTAAGGAAAAAAGTCCTAAAAGCGCTAAGACAGAAGAAGTCCCTAACTTACAAGGGAAGACAAATAAGGCTCGCAGCAGATCTCTCCTCAGAAACATGGCAGGCCAGAAGCAAGTGGTATGATATATTCAACATGCTGAATGAGAAAAATCTGCAGCCAGCAATACTTTATCCAGCAAGGTTGTGTCATTCAGAGTAGAAGAAGAGATAGTTTCCCAGACAGACAAAAACTAAAGCAGTTCGTGACCACTAAATCAGCCTTGCAAGAAATTTTAAAGGGGACTCTTTGGGAAAGAAAGATCAAAGTCAATGAAGATTAGAAAGAAACAGAGAAAATCTCCTGAAACAATGGCAAAACAAGTAATAAAATGGCACTAAATTTTTATCTACCAATAATTACTCTGAATGTAAATGGACTAAGTGCCCCAATCAAAAGACATAGGGTGTCAGAATGGATTAAAACAACAAGACCCATCTACATGTTGCTTATAAGAGACTCATTTTAGATCTAAAGACACCTACACCTACAGATTGAAAGTGAGGGGATGGAGAACCATTTATCATGCAAATGAATATCAAAGCTGCAGTACCAATACTTAACATCAGACAAACTGGATTTTAAAACAAAGACTGTAACAAGAAATGAAGAGGAGCACTATATCATAATAAAGGGGTCTATCCAACAAGAAGGTCTAACAATTGTAAATATTTATGCCTCCAACTTCAGAGCTCCCAAACATATAAAACAGTAACAAACATAAAAGAACTCATTGATAATTGCATGGGAATAGTAGGGGACTTTAACACCTCACTTACGTCAAAGGACAAATCATCTAAGCAGAAAATGAACAAGGAAATGAAGAATGACTTTGAATGATACACTAGGCCAGATAGACTTAACAGATATAGTCAGAACATTTCATCCTAAAGTGGCATAGTACACATTCTTTTCTAGTGTACATGGGACATTATCCAGAAGAGATCATATACTAGGTCACAAATCAGGCCTTGAGAAGTACAAAAAGATTGAGATCATGCCATGCATATTTTCTGACTGCAGTGTTCTGAAACTTGAAGTCAACTACAAGAAAAAATTTGGAAAGACAAATACATAGGAGGCCAAAGAACATCTTACTAAAGAATGAGTGGGTCAACCAGAAACTTAAAGAAGAAATTAAAACTATGTGGAAACAAATTAAAATGAAAACATGACAGTCCAAAAACCTATGGGATGCAGTAAAAGGGATCAGAAGAGGGAAGTATATAGCAATACAGGCCTACCTCAAGAAGGAGAAAAATTTCAAATACACAACCTAACCTTCTCCTGCTTTTTTCAGCTAGGAAAAGAGCAACAAGTGAAGCCTAAAGCCAGCAGAAGAAGGGAAATAATAAAGATTAGAGCAGAAATAAATGATGTAGAAATAAAATAGTAGAACAGATCAATGAAACCAGGAGCTGGTTCTTTGAAAAAATTAATAAAATTGATAGACTCCTAGCCAGATTTATCCAGAAGAGAAAGGACCCAAATGAAATCATGAGTAAGAGAGGGGATCAGTACTAACACCACAGAAATACAAATAATTATAAGAGAATGTTATGAAAAATTATATGCCAACAGATTAGGCAATCTGGAAGAAATGGATAAATTCCTAGAAACATAAAGTACCAAAACTGAACCAGGAGGATATAGAAAACTTGACAGACTGATAGCCAGCAAAGAAAAATTGAATCAGTTATCAAAAATCTCCTAACAAACACAAGTCCAGGGCCAGATGGCTTCCCAGAGGAATTTTACCAAACATTCAAAGAAGAGTTAGTACCTATTCTTCTCAAACTATTTCAAAAAATAGAAATGAAAGGAAAACTTCCAGACCCCTTCTTCGAGGCCAGCATTACCTTAACTTCAAAATCAGTAAAGACCCCACTAAAAGAGACAATTACGGGTCAATATCACGGTGAACATGGATGCAGATATTCTCAACAAAATACCAGCAAATCAAATCCAACAATACATTAAAAGAATCATTCGCCACAATCAAGTGGGATTTGTTCCTGGGCTGCGAGGGTGGTTCAGTATTCACAAATCAATCAATGCAGTACTCAATATTAACAAAAGGAAGGATAAGAGCTATATGAGTCTCTCAATATTGATTCAGAAAAAGCACTTGACAAAGTAAAATGATAAAAACCCTTAATAAAGTAGGGGTAGAAGGAATATACCTCAGCATCATACACAGAAGGTAATATACAGAAGACCCGTGGCTAATTTCAATGGGAAAAAACTGAAAGCTTTTACTCTGTGGTTAGGAATGAGACCTGCGATGTCCATT
The DNA here is from genome assembly GCA_004024625.1 of Mellivora capensis. Classification (NCBI taxonomy): domain Eukaryota; kingdom Metazoa; phylum Chordata; class Mammalia; order Carnivora; family Mustelidae; genus Mellivora; species Mellivora capensis. Next base: position 73,214 of record PISX010005264.1, read on the forward strand.
CACATCACTGTTATTTAACATAGGACTGGAAGTCCTAGTCTCAGTAGTCAGATAGCAAAAAAATAAAAGGCATCCAGATTGTTAAGGAAAAAGACAAACTTTCACTATTTGCAGACAGCATGATACTTTATGTGGAAAACCCAGAGAGTCCACCAAAATATTGCTAGAACTGATACACAAATTCAGTAAAATCGCAGGATATAAAATCCAACAATACAGAAATTTGTTGCATTGCTATATACCAACAATGAAGCAGCAGAAATCAAGGAATTGATCCCATCTACAATTGCACCAAAAACCTTAAGATACCTAGGAATAAATCTAACCAAAGAGGTAAAAAAAAAAAAAAATCTATACTCTGAAAACTATAGAACACTTTTGAAAGAAATTGAAGAGGACACAAAGAAATGGAATGACATTCCATGCACATGGATTAGAAGAACAAATGCTGTTAAAATGTCTGTACTACCCAAAGCAATGTACACATTTAGTGCAATTTCTATCAAAATACCACCAGCATTGGGGTGCCTGGGTGGCTCAGTAGGTTAAAGCCTCTGCCTTCGGCTCAGGTCATGATCCCAGAATCCTGGGATCAAGCCCTGTGTCGGGCTCTCTGCTCAGCGGGGACCCTGCTTCCTCCTCTTTCTCTGCCTGCTCTCTACCTACTTGTGATCTCTGTCTGTCAAATAAATAAATAAAATCTTTAAAAAAAAATACCACCAGCATTTTTCACAGAGGTAGAACAATCAATCCTAAAATTTGTATGGAACCACAAAAACCCTGAATATCCACAGCAGTCTTGAAAAAGAAAAGCAAAACTGTATGCATCACAGTTGTGAACTTTATATTATAAAGCTGTAGTGATCAAGATTGTATGATACTGGGATGCCTGTGTGGCTTAGTAAAGTGCCTGCCTTTGGCTCAGGTCATGTTCCCAGGGTCCTGGGATTGAGTCCCGCATTGGGCTCCTTGCTCAGTGGGGAGCCTGCTTCTCCCTCTGCCTTCCACTCCTCCTGCTTGTGCACGCTCTCTCTCTTTCTCTCTCTGACAAATAAAATCTTAAAAAAAAAAAAAAGATAGTAGATCAGTGGAACAGAATAGAGAACCCAGAAATGGACCCACAACTATGTGGTCAACTAATCTTCTACAAAGCAGGAAAAAATATCTAATGGAAAAAAGTCATTCAACAAATGGTGTTAGGAAAACTGGACAGCGGCATTCAAAAAGAATGAAACTGGGCCACTTTCTTACCCCATTCCCCAAAATAAATTCAAAATAGTTGAAAGACCTAAATGTGAGACAGGAAACCATTAAAATCCTAAAAGAGAACACAGGCAGCAACCTCTTTGACCTTGGTCGTAGCAGCTTCTTACTAGACATGTCTCTGCAGGTAAGGGAATTCCCACAAAAGCAAAAATGAAGTATTGGGACTTCAAGATAAAAAGCTTCTGCACAGCAAAGGGAACAATGAGCAACCTACAGAATGGGAGAAGATATTTGCAAATGCCACTTATGGTACAGGCTTTGTATGCATAATTTGTAAAGAACTTATAAACTCAACACCCAGAAAACAGTCCTGTTAAGAAATGGGCAGAAGACATGAACAGACATTTTTCCAAAGAAGACATCTAAATCTAGATGGCTAACAGACACACAAAAAGATGCCCAGTATCACTTATCATCACGGAAAGACAAATCAAAACTACAATGAGATATCACCTCACATCTGTCAAAATGGCTAAAATTAGTAACGGAGGAAACAACAGATGTTAGTGAGGATGTGAGAAAGGGAAATCCTCTTATACCATAGGAAAGCAAACCGGTGCAGCCATTTTGGAAAACAGTGTGGAGTTTCCTAGGATCCACCAATTGCATCACTAGGTATTTACCCAAAGGATACAAAAATATTGATCAGAAGGGATACATGCACCCTGATGTTTATAGCAGCATTATCAACAATAGCCAAGTGATGGAAAGAGTCTATGGAAAAAGTGGTAGTATTTCTGTACAATGGACTATTAGCCATAATAATGAAATCTTGCCATTTGCATGACGTGGATGGAGCTAGGGTGTATTATGCTAATTGAAATAAGCCAGTCAAAGACAAATACTGGGCACCTGGGTGGCTCAGGTGGGTTAAGTGTCTGGCTTTGACTCAGGTCATGATTTCAGGGTTCTGGGGTTGAGCCCTGCGTCAGGCTCTGTGCTAATCGGGGAGTCAGTTTCTCCCTCTCTTTGCCGCTTCCCCTGCCCCTGCTCGCGTGCTCTCTCTTTCTCTGATAAATAAATAAAATCTTTTAAAAAGAGACAAGTACCATATGATTTCACTCATATGGAATTTAAGAAATGAGATGGGTGAACATAGGAATACAAGAGAGGTAAACTATAAAACACACTTAACTATAGAGAACAAACGGTTGATGGAGGGAGGTGAGTGAGGGATGGGTTAAATGTGTGACGGGTATTAAGGAGGGCACTTGTGTTGATCACTGTGTGTTATATGTGATGAATCGCTAAATTCTACTCCTGAAGCTACATTACACTATATGTTAGCTAACTGAAATTTAAATAAAAACTTGAAACTAAAAAACAACAACAAACTTTTGGCCATTTTCAAATATATTTCCCCCACCCCAGTCTTAGGGCTCCAGTACCTGTATAGTAGGTCACTTGATGTCCTACAGCTGACTTATATTTTGTACCTATTTTCTCACCTTTTTTTCAGCATGTCTTTAATTTTGGAGTGTTTATATTGCTATGTCTTTAAATTCAGTAATCTTTTCTTCTGCAATATATAATCTGCTGTTAATCCTACCCAGTGTACTTTTCACCTGAAAAATTGTATTTTTCACATCTAGGTATTCGCTTAGTCCTTTTAGCTCTTCCTATCTCTCCTAGTGTTTGTACTTCTACTTTTTGAACATGTGGAATATATTTATAACAACAATTTTAGTGTTCTTTTCTATTTCTACCGTTTTTGTAATTTCTAGGTGATTTTGATTGGTTGATTATTTATTTATTTATTTTTCCTTCCTCATGGATAGTCTTTTCTTCTTTTTAGTGCTTAGTAGTTTCCAGTTGAATTTCAAGCATTGTGACTTTTACCTTGCTTATTGTTAGAGTTCTTATATCTTTTAATATATATGTAATTCTGAATTTGTCTTTGGATTTAGTAAATTGTAACCAGTTTGTTTTTATGTTTCATTGGGCTGGGTTTTTAATACCCTTTAACCTAGAGCTAATTGAGCCTCACTTCTGAATCAGTATTCTTCTGAGTATTCTACTAAATGCCCTATATATATTAGGAAGTCTTTTTTATTGTATGGTTGAAACATGAATAATACTTGACCCATATAACTTCCAAAATTATTGCATGTTTTTTGGAGGTGGTTCCTTTCCCAGCTGTATTTCCCTTATACACCTGTGCTTGTAGAACGAAGCTAAAGACTCATGGGGAATTTTCTGTAGAGCCTTAAGAGTTCTTTCTGTGTTGATCTCTTCTCTTCATTACTTTACCTATGGATTCTAGTTGCCTTGGCCTCCTCATTTCTAAACTGTGTCTCCTCAATTGAGGGAGCCTGTAGGCCCTGCTTGGGTTTTGCCCTCCCTATGCTACAGCCTGGAAACTCTGTCCAGGCAATAATCTGAGCTAATCATAGGGCCAGTCTTATTTCTTTTCTTTTCTGAAGGATCACTTACCTATTAGCTAAAACCCAGTATTTTATGGATTTTGTCTGCTTTTAGAGTTGTGTAGGATGAGAGGATAAATTATTGTTACTCCATCATTGCTTGAAAAAGTGAACTGTTTCTATTTAAAGATGGAATGAAGGCACCTTAGTGGGGTACCTTTGGAAGGAACTATTTTTTGCCTACACAAATTAGTAGATGATTTAAAGGTCGTGTTCAAGCAGTGGTCACTTGTTATCACTGGTTGCTGGGCAGGTTGGAAAGGTCAGGAAGTCTCAGTTCATAATTTTTGAGGGTTAAGAGGGAGTATTAAGTCATTCTGACATCATTTTTATCATTTCCCCTAATGTATTGGTAAGACTCTACTATCACCAACTTAACATAGAGGAGAGAGGGGAATGGCCAGGCATACCCTAACTCCTTTTTCAACCTTACCCTTTTTATGTGTCATGCAGTGTCAGGCTTCTCTTAGTAATTTTATCACATCAAGTGTTGGTAACAGCATATTGTGATAATTAATTTCTCTAAATTATAAGATTGGAGAATTCTGAAATAGTTCCTCATCAGGAAAGGTCAAAGGTGGCACAGCCTTTAGAAGTTTTAAAATGATTTTCAAAAAACTCCATCCTTCCTTATTGCCTTTTAAATGGGGTTCCTAGTGTTTGCATGTTGGACTTCTTTGTATTAGAATATTTGAGTCACAGCCTTTTGTTTTTCAGTTATTCAAGCGAAGAAATGTTGCTACAGCAGAGGAAGAAACAGAAGAAGAAGTTATGTCGGATGGAGGCTTCCATGAAGCTCAGGTTAATAACATGGAGATGGCACCAGTAAGTAAGAGAATGAAAGGAACTTTTTTAGTGTTTTTCTTAAGAAGACAAGGAGGTAGAGCTTGCTATTTTGGTTTTTTAAAAAGGTGCTAGTAGATGGTTATAGAAAGTACTTGGCATTTCTTTTTTTTTTTTTTTTTTAAGATTTTATTTATTTATTTGACAGACAGAGATCACAAGTAGTCAGAGAGAGAGGAAGGGAAGCAGGCTCCCTGCTGAGCAGAGAGCCCAATGCGGGCTCGATCCCAGGACCCTGGGATCATGACCCGAGCCGAAGGCAGAGGCTTTAACTCACTGAGCCACCTAGGCGCCTCAGCATTTCATTTTTAAAAAGAAGCCATATACTTAATCTCATGGTTCATTAGATGTTTATTATAGTTTGAATAACATGGAATTAAACAGAATTAACTAAATTATGAAGATTAATTCAGCTATAAAACTTAAAAATATAATTATAAAATTATTCTTTAAAAGTTAAATAACAAGGGATACTTTAAAGGAAATCCCAGTTTGCTCTTCATTTATCAAATTGGGCATGTTTGTATGATTTAAAAAATTGATTCCACATCACAGCTGTTGGAGTTTTCTATTATAACCCATTTTGTAACTTTCTTGAGGTTATATAAGCAGATAAAAATTATGCTTTATTTATATAGGTTATACCTGTCTATAGTTCTAGTTTATTATAGTCAACTAATAGAGCATACACACACACACACACACACACACACAGATGGTTTTTCAGAAAGAGAAATCTTTCTTCCAATTTCTTTCTTCATTGGCCACCACTGTTACTAGATTCTTACTGTCTGTGAGAGAATAAGTTTTTTTCTCCCCTCCTAGATTCTTACTGTCTGTGAGAGAATAAGTTTTTTCTCTCCTCCTGCCCACACCTCTTTTAAGCAAATTGTGGCATATAATGCACAGTATCCTATATATATTTTTTTTTCCTTTCTTCTTCATAGATCTCCAGTTTTTATGGGCCCATTTTCTTTTGTAATTACGAGAGCAGTTTAAATCACTTTGGAATCTATATAGACTTTGTAGCCAGTGCTATCATTTTGCATTGAATTCTAGGTCCTTCAGAAAGTTGAGCTGTCCATTTTTTGTTGTTCTTTTAGTGAATGTTAAAATAAATAAAAAGTGTTTTGTGGACTCTAGTATTATTAGTCAGGGTTTTACAGAGGAAATAGCCAATAGGGGATTGTTTGATTGATTGATTGATTGATTTTCAAGAATTGGCTCATTAATTGTTGGAGCTGCCAAGTCCAAAATCTGTAGGGCAGGTCAGTAGGCTGAAAATTGAGGTAGAACATTGATGTTGTAGTTCTAGGGCTGAAATTCCTCAGGAAACCTGTCATTGCTCTTAAGACCTTCAACTGATTGAATGAGGCCCACCCACATTTTGGATAGTAAAGTGCTTTACCTGAGTATACGAATTTAAATGTTAATCACATCTAAAAAGTACTTTCATAGCAAGTCTAGACCACTGTATTTTCAAACAGTTGGGTACTGTAACCTAACCAAGTTGACATATAAAATTAACCATCCTAGTATACTCCTTGGCAACTTGACCCCCCTACAGAATTCCTTAAACCATACTGAGTGTCAGGTAAAGAAATAACTAGTCATACCTCCATGTAACATGGAGTTACGCAACTAAAAATGCACTAACCTTTTCCCCAGAGGACGTTAAGACCTTAAGTGATGTTCATTCCTCTCCTTGATCTCTTATAACTAAAAGCTGTGATAATAAGTTAACAGTACTTCAGTACCATGAATGTAAAGTCAATACATCTTATATTAGGGGATAAGAGAACCTCTGTGTGTGTGTGTGTGTGTGTGTGCGTGCGAGAGAGAGAGAGAGAGAGAGAGAAAGAGTATGTATATAGAGGGAGAGAGAGAGAGAATGTATATATCTAAGTGTATCCAAACATTCATAACAGAATTATATAGGTACATTTGTTTTTTCAGGAATCAGTTTTGTAAGTTTCAAATTAGTTACTTTTCTGACTTTTAAGAGTAGAATGCTTCACTCTTCCCATTGGGATTCTTAAGTGTTAGGTATTGCTTACCAACCCTCCAGCATTTATAACTCAGTGCAACTTTTTTCACAGTTCATCTTGTTGACTTTAACCTTTCATGAAATGATAAGAACTTTATTTCATTATGACAAGTGACCCTGAGAATTTTAACTCCTAATACTGGAGATGGGTTGTAGAAAATGGAAAAGTTCTAATAAAGCAAGAAAATAGTGGAAAACTGAAAAGTTTTAATAAAGAAAATAAAAATTTTAAATAAATTTGAGTCACTTGAATTTGATAGTAGCTAGAATCTGTGATTTATACAAAACTATTCTATATTCACTCAATAAATACTTGTTGAGCATCTGCTATATGCCAACCATCAGTGATAGAATGGGAAGATGGGCTGGGTCTTTGGCTTTCAAGAAGCTTAAATTATACTGGAGGAACCTGGGCCTTAAACACATAAGTGAGAAAAAATATCTGATAGTGAAAAGGGCTGGAACAGGATTAAAGTAGGGTGATACAGAGATGGAACGGCTACTGTAGATTTAGAGGTCATAAGGAGCCGCCTTTTAGAACCTGAATGACAAGGACCAACCAAGCGAGTGATGAGCAAGGGAGGAAGAGTAATAAACATCTTGTCTTAATATTTACTACTAAGATTACTTTCTTATTGTCATGAGCTTCTTAATGATAGACAAAGTATTTGGCTTCATTACATTATTAATCATCTCAGACACTTTCTTCATGTAAAGATTATCCTGCCTTTGTGTAACTCCTCTAGATAAATATGAGTAACTTAATAATGTGGCCACAACTATACTGTCTTTGTTTTCCTTTGAGTTAAAGTTAAAATTTTATAAATTTGCTTTTGTTTGTGTTCCCAGGGTGGTGTTATTACTTCCGACATGATTGAAATGATATTTTCCAATAGTCCAGAGCAACAGCTTTCAGCAACACAGAAATTCAGAAAATTGCTTTCAAAAGGTGAGTTCTAAGTATCTTAAAGTACAGTTGGCCCCTGAGTGATAGGGCTGAAGATATTTTTCAGTAAATTCAGTACAGTACTGTAAGTGTATTTTCTCTTCTTTTTGATTTTCTTAATTACATTTTCTTTTGTCTAGCTTATTTATTTTAAGAATACAGTTATGTAATACCTAGACATACAAAATATGTGCTAATTGCCTGTTTATGTTATTGGTGAGGGTTCGTGTCAACAGTAGGCTATTAGTAACTAGGATTTGGAGAAGTCAAAAATTATACAAGAATTTTTGACTGTGCAGGGATTGGCACCCCAGCCTTTGTATTGTTCAAAGGTCAACTGTGTATCTTTTCATTTAGTTAAAAAAATCTTACTTTACCATAATCTATTTTTCATATCACAGATAAATTGCTTTGGAATGTGTCTGTCAACAAAATAAAAGGACACATAAAGATATATATGTAATTATGAGCCATGGCTAACTTCTGAATTTCTTTATGCAATCTTACCAGGACCAGAAAGCAGCATTCTTTTCATTTCTGAGCTATTTTAGAAAAGACCTTTAAAGTGATAAGAACAGGAGTCAGTATTTCATGTTAATTCAGATCAAGAAACTACTTTTTTTTTTAAGAAAAACTTTTTTTGTTGTTTTTTTAAAGATTTTATTTTTATTTTTTAATTTTATTTATTTATTTGACAGACAGAGATCACAAGCAGGCAGAAAGGCAGGCAGAGAGAGAGGAGGAAGCAGGCTTCCCGCCAAGCAGAGAGCCTGATGTGGGACCCGATCCCAGGACTCTGGGATGACCCGAGCCAAAGGCAGAGGCTTTAACCCACTGAGCCACCCCAGGCACCCAAGATTTTATTATTTTTAAGTAATCTCTGTACCCAGCATGGGGCTTGAACTCATAATCCTGACATCAAGGGCCACACGCTCTACCAACTGAGCTAGCCAGGTGCCCCAAGGAAAACTTTTAAAATATCAGTTGAAAAATCAGTAATTGTTGGCTTCGTTATCATTTTATCATGAAATTTAAGAATGGATTTATTGGTGGTCAGGGTAATTACCTTTTTTTTTTTTTCTTTTTGGTATAATTAGGGGTAGACTAGAATATGATAACCTTGCCATTCTGGACAAGTAAAAAGAACTGTGGAACTCTGAACCACATTAAAATGTCGATAGTAAATATTGACATTAAATTAACAGCACACACACCCCTCTCCCCCAAGTAGTAAGGTATTGTTTTTTGGAGTCATAAGTGATAAATTAATATATCCCTTGAGGGACCTGGAATAAAAAACCTCTATAACATACAGACATAACAAAATTGTGTGTGACATAACAATTATATTTTTTGTGTGATAAGTTAATCATTTGAAGGCCATTATCATGTACAGCTTCCCCATTCCCCTTGTCTCTTTTCAGCATGCTGAGTCTACTGCCTTTCTCACACCATGGGGCTTTTTAGGACCTTCCATTGCTCTCTACTGTTTTTCTGCCTGGATCATTTGCCAGCCATCCCTCTTAAAAATATGATAACTAAAATACAGTACTTCAGATGTGTTCTTACTACTATAAGGTGTGGGGAGAGGTTGCCTTCCTGGTCCTGAGACTACACATTCCAGGAGTGCACTCTAAGATAGCATCGCTTATTTTGTTAGTCATGGCACAGTAATGGTTCATTATATTTGCACCCATCTGAGCTTCCTAGAAACTCTATTCATGTACTGTTTTTAGGTTTTGTCTGAAAAGTCTTGTAAATTTTTTTAAATTGCTTTTTAAAAAATTCAGTTGCTCAGTCCTGCTCTATCCCTGCCAACTTCAGGTTATTGTTCTTCCTATATGTTATTTCTGTAATCTGGCATTCTAACTACTTCATCTTTGTTACCGTCATCAAATTTATTTGTTGTGTTATCCGAATGGTTGATAAAAACGTTGAACCAGATTATTTTTCTTCTTTCTTCTTTCCTTTCATCTTATGGGGAGACAGAACCTAATCCTCCTATTGATGAAGTCATCAGCACACCAGGAGTAGTGGCCAGGTTTGTGGAATTCCTCAAACGAAAAGAGAACTGTACACTGCAGGTGCGAACCATTTTCATTTCTTGCCTCCTATTTTAATTCCCTTTGCAAGCTTGTATATAAATTTACATACAGATTTGTTACTTATATTAATTTATACAAGGGGTTCGTTCATTCTTGATATGGGGCTCATTTTTGATATGGTGTTCCTGACAACACACATTGCAAGCAGCTTTGATAGCTTTGTTAACATCTAGGCCCTGGTTTTATTTACTCTTTAGAATTCTTGTCATTTTTAGTCATGAGAAAGATTATTTTATGGTGATTGTGGATAATACTTATTTAATAGGTAATTGTGTGTGGTAGAGGAGTCCTTATAGATAGAACCTAAGTGTGGGCTATGTAAAATTTGGTTTTGAAGAATTTTTAGATTGTATTTGTTGGCTTTGCAAGGCTTTGTAACATGGGCTAGGTTAGAGACTCACTAATCCTCAAACCTGGTCCTAATTCAGTCCTTCCCCTTGCCCCCGAGAGCTGGCAAGCAGATAGCCTTGTTGTGAATATTGGTGATCGGTGCTAGGTAAATTTAGTCTGTCAGTACTGTATTGTATAGGGTTTCCAGGAGGAAATTCTGGAACTTCTGGATTGTATAATTTTCATAGTAAAAAGAACCAGCTGTCAACTGACTCATCCTAGTGGTTACCTAGAAATTTAAAAGTACGGTTTGGTTTTGTTTTTTTCCTGAATTAAGTTGGATTTTTAGTAAACGGGTAATTTTTCAGGAGCTATGCTTCCTTGGAGTAACCCGTTGTATCAGTTTCGGTGTTATTCTTTAACCAGTGCCTGTGATACCTAAATTCTCACTTACTGTAGAATCTAATCTGAAGGGCTCAGGCCCTTTGGAGAGAGACTGTAACTATAAAAATGGGTTAGGTGCAAGGGAGATCACAAATGAGGTTAGCTTTCCAAGTAAATTTGCCAATAACAAGTTAATCCTAAAGATAACTTTTGACCTTCTTGTCTTTTTTGCCTTACTCTCTAAGGCTGTAGGGAGTGGGGCATTTTTGTAAATGATAATAACCCCTCTTCCCAGGTTCTTTACTGTCCAGAGGATTGTAGATGATTCACAAGACCTGATGCTTTGTCTTGATATTTTCTCTCCTTTCCTCCCACCTCATCTTTTTCCTCCTTTTACTCTCTTTGTTGCGGTGATGAGTTCTTTCCAGAAGAAAAACAAGAAATCCAGAAAAGGTAGAGTACTTCAAAGTCCCATCAGTTTTTCTTCTCCAGCTTGACATTTATTAACCCCCAAGTTCATTTGAATTAAGATTCTGTTTTGCGAGCTGCCTCTTGGATTGTAATTCTGGTCCCCATCTAAGGCCAGGATCGTCGGACACCTGAAAAATAATCAGGTTCACCTAGAGAGCAAGGAAAGAGACTTTTATCAGGAGAAAAAAAAAAAAAAGGAAATCCAGACAACCAACACTGCAGAGTACTGAGCCTGAGCCCTAAGCAACCTGCCGAGAGAACCAGAGGGACCAAATGAAGAGCCTTACTGCAGTTTATCATTTGAAAAGCTTTGTAGGAAGAGGGAGGTAGGGAAAATTACCATTTTGGTCATGTGAAAATATGTTTGTATCCTATCTCTGACAATGAGAGTACTTGAGAGATACTGAATTTACTCCTGGATCTAACAGTTTCTAGTAGGTGGTCACACAGGTCCAGTTCCTTAATCTGTTAAAGAATGATGGTATAACCTCGCTGGCCTAAAATGAAAAAGGAGAAATGGGCTTTTCCCCATCTCTGCATTTTCCAGTGCACCCCAAAGAGTGCAGTATGTTCTCTCAGACAGTGCCCTCTCCTGGCTACCACATGTAAATTCTACATCTTTTTGATTCTGTAATCCTAGAACTTGGATCTTCTGAAGGTGAAAGCCTTTGGAAATCTCTAATTTGCTTCTATCTAAATTCTCAGATTCCACCCTTGTGTAAACTAATAGGCTGAAAGATTGAGAGATGATTCCTCTGGAAGTGAGCATCTTAGGATTTTCACCTTAGTTCTCCAAAGACTGAGAAATACCTAGTCTGTTTATTATCTAAAGGTCATCATCTCCAGCTTTTCTTCTTGCGTACATTTTAAATACAACATGGTATTCTTTCTCCAGTGTGATTAGTGGCTAACGTCAACCACTCCAGAAGCAGAAGGAACAGATATATTGAGGGAGAACCAGGCGGCTTTGTGCCACATAATTAGACATGCTCTGGGAAGCTTGGAGGGTACTCCTTCCTCTATCTTTTTGGAGAGCACTAGGATGTAAGCTGTTCCTGATACTCCTACCTGCTTACTAGAAATATGAATAGTGTGTTTTTGGAATGGGGCTTTTGCCAATTCTCTTCCAGAAAGAGTGTAATAATATATAGTCATAATAATAGCTTATATCATTGATAAATCCTGTGGACAAACTCAGTCCCTTCATCCCATAGATTAAAAACTGTGAATCCTAGTGAAGGCTCTCTTCAACTTACGTTCTGGCTCTCCTTATGCCCGAATCAGTGAGGTACCTCACAACAGGGAGATAATGCCTCTTTTGCTCATTTGCCTTCAAATGAGATGAACAGGGGTGGAATCTAGGATTTTGGCAACAAATAATGTCATCTAGCTAAGAGCATTCTCAAGTTCAATGACATGTAGGCCTCAGACAAATTCAGCCTTTAATATGACATTGGTCTGCCTTATGGTGTATTCCCTGGGCCTGCTTTGTTGTTGGATTTTTGGGTTTGTTTTTTTTTTTTTAGTCTAGGCCCTGCATATTTGTACTGTCCTTTGTAGTGCTGAGATGTTGCATTCTCACACCTTCTTATGGAAGCTTATTATGAAAATAGCTAGAAGTAAGTACATTGCATCCTAGTTCCATTTACTAGGTACTCCTCTTAAAATTGTAAATTTAGGTTAAATTGGTGTAGTTTCCCCATTCTTGCCTTTCTTGTCCCATATAAAAGCTTAATGTGATAAACTGCAGTAAGCCTTCATCCTCCTGTGCCTTTTCCCATCCTCATTGATCCTTCTGCCTTTCTTGAAAGGTTGCTCAGATGACTCAGGCACTGTTCTCTGCAGAGTTTGATATCTGGGTTTATTTTTCTGATGTGAGCCTCTCTTTTCACTTGCTCTCCAGGTGAGCCTGGCATTTGCTAGGAGCCAGAGTGGACCCGGCAAAGTGGCCAGCAACAGAGTCCTGATCCAAATGGAGAAAGGGAACCAGGCGTACCTCAACCTGGAGTGGGAAACTTGATAGGAGGTCAGAAGTACTTCAGCTTTGGATTCTCATTTTCCTTATTTAAGGAACTGAGCACCAGAAGGTAGAGACTGAGAAAGGGAAGAGAGAAAATACCAAATCTTCAGTGTGACCTTCAGATTTCAACTGTAGCCTTCTTTAGCAAGTCTGGACAGTGAAAAATAATAGTGGAGTTACAATTTATAAGTAATCACAGCATGACAGGTTGTTTTCCTTGCATGGTACCATTCTTGGAACATTAAAAAACATAGTAGTTTAAAACAGAAAAGAGGAAGTAAGGATCATAGTAATTTTGGCTACCATTTATTTACTTCAGGTGATACCATTTCTTAGGCTTTATTCATCATGTTACTGGTTTTTTGAGTCTCATGGTTACTTAAATTACTTTTTCTGGCCATTTCTCTCATAACTTTATGCAGTCGTTTTTGCTGTCAATTCTGGACTTTGACATTTCCTAGCTCACTTGCATGTTAAATTCAAATCTGGGACCCAAGACCGAAACATTAACAACACCACAATGACGGCAGTAGTCTGTGAAAGAGAGGTTAGTTTGAAGTACACCCTGTTTTTAAAAAACATCTATATTAAACACATTTGAAAGTTGTTTCTTTTAGCACTTTATTAACAGGGGCCTGTATGATGGCGGGGGGGATAGTTTTTTTCCTCCCTCTCTCCTCTCTCCTGTCTTCTGTCTACATGTGTACATTTTACATAAATATGTAGATGGGCATAGAAAATTGCACAAGTACAGCTTGATGAGTTTTTTACAGGGTAAACATCAAAGTAAACACTGTGTGTGTGTGTGCATGCGTGCGTGTGGAAGAGAGAATGCCTTATTCATGCATGAATATGATTTTCACTGGCTCTCTGGTTATAAGGTACTCATCTGTTTCTGTCCCTGATGCTTTCTGATTTCTGTTCTTACCAGGGGAGGCCTTGAATCTTGCTTTCGGAGACTATCATCACTATGTACTTCTTAGTAATAAACATGACTCTGGCACATTCTTCTTTTGCTGAGATAGCCTAATTTCCCTTTTTCTTCCATCCCTGTTCACTTATTCTCTATTTTCTTACTCATTGTCACTCTGTTTTGCTTTTCCACTTCATTCTCTTAAGTAGCATCTGGAATTCCCTCTCACTTCCTGTGAGACTCCTGGTACTAAATCTCAAGCAGCTTCAACTCTGGCAGCAATGACTATTCTAATTTTATCTCATTGGTAATTCTTTAATAAGCCTTTATCCACACAGGTTATTGTTGTCATTTCATTTACATCAGAATCTCATTGCAGTCTGTTTTCTCTTTGACAGAGACTGGTATGTATGCCCATCTCACTCATTCTTCATACACAGCTTTTCCTCACAGTTGTCATTTCTTTGACTTGGTCTCTGTAGTATCTCATGACTCTTTGTTCAACTTGGAGCCTGCCGTCTGGTAGGAAGGTTTGCTTTTGTATTCACATCATCTGTCTCTTAGTTTTAACTCTGCTAGTTGGTTTTCCTAGAAAGCAAAAGAAACTGCATTTTAGGTGAACTGTTTTCTTTTTAGCATCCCCTGAATAATCCGCATATCATTATTTGAAATTTCTTGCATAGATAGAAAAACTCAAGGAATTGAAAGATTCTTGTTAATGTTACAGGTGTATGTCTGAGACGAGACTGTGGCTGGGCTTCATAAGCATACTTGATTGGCAGGCTGTAATCTAGTTCTCTCTGAATGGCTGCATAACATAAATAATTAGATTATTGGCCCTTTTTCTGATAGTTTCCTCACTCATAAACTACCAAAGCCAGATTTCTCTGGGATGTTGTGAGAAACATATGTGAGTAATGCTTTGAAAATACAAAGTACTGAACAAATGTAAGGTTTCAATTCAGACAGATTGAAAAGGCTTTGAGCATGGGTTTCAGGAGTGATTCAGTTATGAACATGGTATGTAATGGAATTTTTATTTTGTGATATTCAGTGTTTAGAAGTCTCTTGGGCTTCTCTTTTAACAAACTTATCAAAAAGAAAATATTTTCCCTTTAACTGTGGTGCTCCTGGTCTGGACCTCCTTGCTACTGTAATATCATTGTCTAGTTAGGCTGCCTAACCTCTGTACTCATTTGTGTATATCACTTTCATAGGTTTCTTGGAACGTCCCCTTCTTTAAGCATCTTCTGTTGTGAATTTGCTGTCATTCACATGCTTTGGATTATGATAATCAGATTGTCTTCCCATGTCTTCTGCTTTCCTTCCCCCAAATCCAGTGATTGATGATTTCGTTTTCCATATGACAGCTGCCTTTCAGTTGACCCAGAAGCTGTTAGAATAGTCACAGCTCTTTCAGTGACTTTTTATTGATCTCTCATTCAAGGGACATGCCATTGAATTTTTTTCTGTGTATGTGCTTTATTAAAGGATAAATAGAAGACAGAACAGAAGAAGGAAACAAAACTAAAGTTTATTAAGAATAAGAACTCTTTTAAGTAAATAGAATTTATGAGTTCATTCTTGGATTTCTCCATTTTAGGATAGAGTCAAATTATTGCACAGATGGATGGATTAGTAAAATGCTGTACTTTTTGTTGGCCATGATTTCTTTCATACTTTCTGTTTACCAGTTTATCAGCCTTAAAGAATGCTCTTTTTAAAAATCTTACCTCCGGTATGGAGAGGGTGGTTGGGTAGTGGACATTGGGGAGGGTATGTGCTACGGTGAGTGCTGTGAAGTGTGTAAGCCTGACAATTCACAGACCTGTACTCCTGGGGCAAATAATACATTATATGTTAATAAAAATAATTTTTAAAAAATCTTACCTCTGTACTTTAGTTTGGAGTCCTCTCATTTGTCAGAAGCTCTTAAGCTCTAATGTTGCCATTTCTATTAATTGAATGCCAGTTAGTTCCTTTTGGCCCACTTATCATTTAAAATATCTTTGGCCTTTTTCACTGTCCTTGTGTCTTACACATTTTACATTAAGATCCTCTCCACTTTTCTCTGTGTTCATCTTATAGAAATTACTTACTTTTTTTTTATTAGATAATATACATGGTTTAAGGCCAAAATGATACATAAGGTTTTGTTTCCCATTCACCCTTACCTTTCCATGTAGTTAACAAGTATTTACAGTTTCTTATGACTCGTGCCAGAGATATTCTGTACTATAAGTAAATTAATGCATATATTCCTTCTTAACCCTTTTAAAATACAGTATGGTGCTATCTTAATGTACACTATTAGGCTTTTTTTTTTTTCCTTTTTTTCATTTGTTTCTTGGGAGATCATTTATGGCAGCATATGAAGCAGTCCCTCATTCTTTTTTTATAGTATTATGTCAGCTCTACTTTGGTCTGAAATTTTAGACTAAATTTTAGACTGAATATTCCAGATCAAGGTTTTTGTACTGGGAATTCTCCATTTAAAATTGATACAGAATCCATCCGATAGATTGTGTGTAAATAATGATTTCAGATTCTTTTCTTCACGTACAGAAAACCTTATTGTTACAGCTAAAAACAAGCTATTAAATGCTCATAATATAATAAAATTATTTTTATCTTTATAGTTTGAATCAGCTTGGGTATTGACAAATATTGCTTCAGGAAATTCTCTTCAGACGCGGATTGTGATTCAGGCAGGAGCTGTGCCTATCTTCATAGAGTTGCTCAGCTCAGAGTTTGAAGATGTCCAGGAGCAGGTAAAAAAAATGAAGCAGAGAAGCAGATGAAAGAATACCATTTTTTTCCTTTGGTCTTACATTCAGGACCTGTTTCACTACCTGGCCTTGATAATCCATGATTCCTCACAGGGAGTGTTCTAGAAATCTAAACCAAAATGGAAAATTTCATAGTGAATATAGGCAGAATCTCTTCTGGAAACCTAAAACCGTTTTCCCCTTCCAGCCCTGAATTTTTAAAAAATTCCTATATACTTTTTATTTTTATTTTATTATTATTATTTTTAAAGATTTTATTTTTTAAGTACTCTATATACCCAGTGTGGGGCTTGAACTCATGAGATCAACACTTGCATGCTCCACTCACTGAGCCAGCCAGCCACCCCAAGCCCTATATACTTTTTATTTTTTTAAAGATTTATTTATTTTAGAGTGAGAGAGCACATGAGCAAGGGCAGGGGTTAGAGGAAAGGCAGGGGTGGGGCGGGGGAGAGAGAGAGAGAATCCCAGGCAGAGACTCCCTGCTGAATGTGGAGCCTGATGAAAGGCTGGATCCCAAGACCCTGAGATCAGGACCTGAGCTGAAATCAAGAGTCAGATGCTTAACTGACTGAGTCACCCAGGCTCCCCAGCCCTATATACTTTTTAGATCATGTAAGCAGTTACTGAGCATTTACTTGTAGGGATCTCTAGTGTTGATGGAAGGAGAGGTCTTTGCCACATTTGCGTAGAAAAGGACCTAGAAAACATGAATTTTTTATTATTGCAAACTTTGTCAAATTCATAAATATAAATCATTGCTAAATGAGTATGATTTTCTTCTGCAGCTTGAGGTATAATTTACAGAAAACTGCATATATTTAAAAAGTGCAATTTGATAAGTTTTGACGTATGTATATACCCGTAAAACCATCATCACATTCAAGATCTATATCCATTACCCCCAGAAGTTTGACATCTTTCCGCATTTTGATTGCTTTTAAAATCTCTGTTCACTGTTTTCTTTTGTAAGCAAGCTTAAAATACATTTTTAATCAGCTGAGTATTTAAGAACTGGTTCCTCCCTTTAATAAGTTTATACCATGAGTGTTCAAATATACACTTTATAATATGATTGATCTTCTTCCCTCGATCCCACAACTATTTCATTTGATTCCCTGATAATGAACTTCTATTAGAAGTATTAATAGTGCTTATGTGTATGTTGATTAATTACTACATAATTTTGTAAAGAGTTATTGTGGTTGTTTTGACATCTTTTCTGAGAGAATTATACTATACAACCTTTCATTAATGAATAATTCTTTCGCAGGCAGTCTGGGCTCTTGGCAACATTGCTGGAGATAGTACCATGTGCAGGGACTATGTCTTAGACTGCAATATTCTTCCCCCTCTTCTGCAGTAAGTTTATTTCTATTATTATTACTATTTTTTGAGTAGTAAAAATATGGAAGTTTCTCAGAAAGTAGTGCATCTTTAGAAATAATTTTGGATTTTCTGTCATTATTTTTTATTACAGATACTTTCTTACTAACTTGTTCAGATCATTTCTTCAGGCATTCTGTCTTACTCCAGTGCCAAAATTCTGGATTAGTGCTGTTAGAATTAATTCAGCTTTATTGTTCTGGAGAAAAGCTATTTAAAGGCATGTGTTGATCAGTAGCTCTAATATTTATCTTATGCTAGGAGAAAATTAATGTCCATTATATAGTTTACCATTGTATCATGCTTATAGGTTATTTTCAAAGCAAAACCGCCTGACCATGACCCGGAATGCAGTATGGGCTTTGTCTAATCTCTGTAGAGGGAAAAGTCCACCTCCAGAATTTGCAAAGGTAAGGATTATGCTTGTGGGAAATGAGCAGAAAAAGTACAATTAAAAGAATGTAGCAGTGAATATTAATGAAACAGAAAGAATTAATGAACGGGAAGAGATGATGATTTTTCATAAAATCTAAAATGTTAGAATTTTATCTGTTTCTGGAGAAATAGGGCTTTTTGTTGTTTTTTTTTTGGTGTTAATTTGGGATAAATTTTCACTGACTGTAAAAAGCTCTAAATTAATCTTAAAACCTAGCATTTTTTATTTATAGCAAAGTATCTAAAACAAAAATTTTTTAGCTCTACCACTTGTGAAGGTTTCTTTACCTCTTTGGTCCAGAAAGAGTGTGTTTCAACAAGGAACCTCACTCTGAAAATTGCTATATACTTCAGTCTTTGAAATTATTTTCCTTGGTCTCTGACTGCCTCATCAAAGTAAATTGCAAGGCACTGACAGCATTCCCAAAGATGGAAATGCCACTTGGCCACTTGCTACTCCATTTCTAGAAGTATTAATCACCCCAGAAGTTACCATGTGTGTGCCTGATTGCCTTTTGGAGTTTCTCTCCTCACTTCTAGCTTTTATTCTGCTAATTTTCATTATCATATCATCTTCCCTTATAGGTTTCCCCCTGTCTGAATGTGCTTTCCTGGCTGTTATTTGTCAGTGACACTGATGTACTGGCTGATGCCTGCTGGGCCCTCTCCTATCTATCGGATGGACCTAATGATAAAATCCAAGCTGTCATTGATGCTGGAGTATGTAGGAGACTTGTGGAGCTGTTGATGTAAGATATCTTAAAGTGTGTCTCTTCTTTTGTCCTTGTATTAGTTTATTAGTTTTCTAGATATTGACAAATACTAATAATGTTATACTGATTTACTGTGCTTTGGGCTACTCTCTTTTGTTACTTATATTGATATCAAGTCTGTTTGCTTTGAGGCTTATATAAAGAACTGCTCTTTCTTTTGCTGCAAACAGTCTTTCAACAGGAACATTTGGAAAATTATCATTTATAATTAAGCTAATGTTTAATGACCTGAGCCCAGCCTCAGGATAGATAGCAAAAGGCATATTGCCACTTAAAAGAGTTGATCCTGAGGCACCTGGGTGGCTCAGTCAGTTAAATGTCCGACTCTTGATTTGGGCATAGGTCATGATCTCAGGGTGGTGAGATGAGCCCTGTGTCAAGCTGTGCACTGGGCGTGGAGGCTGCTGAAGATTTTCTCTCCCTCACCCTCTGCTACCCTTCACCATTTAAATAAGTAAAGAGGAAGTGAAAACTATATTAATGAGAGGGAAATCTTATAATCCAGGTGATAGAATACCTGGGAAAGATCATTAAGAAAGATTTGTAGTTTTTATCCAAAAATAATAAAGGCAGAGAGAGCTCTCCCAGGGAATACCAAACCTATCCTCGCAGGGTTCCCTTGAGAACCACCACAGACAGGTACCTTTGTGCTCTAAAGTTAAGATGCATTATTTGGTGTGGATTTCAGCCCTAAAGAAAAGAGACGAAGGATAGAACTGTTGGATTAATATTTCTTTTTATGGTTGCAGGCATAATGATTATAAGGTAGTTTCTCCTGCTTTGCGGGCTGTGGGAAACATTGTCACAGGCGACGATATTCAGACACAGGTATGAATAAGTGGTAACTTTTTTTTTTCTTCAGAAACAGTACATTGAACCCCATGGTTATGTTCCTATGAAGAGTTTTTAACTCCATGTTATTAGGGAGAATTGACACTGTTTCATTAATGTTTGTTAAAAATGTTGCCTTGGCTACTTTCAGTACCCTTACTGGCTCTATTTTGACCTGTTGCTATTACAGCAGTTTTGGGTTCCCCTTTGGTTATTCAGTTTATTTCCCACTACTGCTTCTACTTGAAGTGGTTCTTGTCACAGCCTCCAGTAACATCTTTTCTCTGTCATCTTCATTTCGTCCTTAATATCTTCCTTTTCTTTGCACATGGTAAATCTCCAATGTGATGAGGAGTCTTCCTTGTTCTTAATGTCACCCGTCCCCACTCCATTCAGCTTTTGTATCAAGATATATTCACAGTGGATTTTTCTAGGTATTTTTCTTTATCCCTCATATGCATTGGCATTGTCTTTAACATTCTTTTCCTAGGCTTCCATGATGTTTAAGTGTTTTGGGTCTCCTGCTTCACTGACCATTTCTCCTTAGCAAGCTCCTTTTCCTGTTCTTTCTTGTTTGTGGGATTATCCCCTGAAGGGGATAATAATTCATTGATCTTATTTATAACTTCAGCCATCACCCTGGTGCAGCTTGATTGAGAACTCAGACTCAGGTTTTCGCCTTAGTGCTTAGCCAGTCCTGACTCGGAGGAAGGCATTTAAGCCTGCACTTTTCTAATCCCTAAAATTTTGATTTGTACTTGAAGGTGTCTTCCAGCTCTAATAATTACTTTAAATTTATGCTGTCCAGAAGGGAACTCATTATTTTCCCTGGTATATCTGGACCTCTGCTTATTTATGTTACCTCCCTCAGTGAATGAGGACACCAACAGTTGACCATGTCCAAAACCTGTACATTAGCTCTCTCATTAGTCACTAGGTGTCATCCCTCCTCATCCTTTGCAGTGCTTAGTTCAGACATTTCTTGTTCCATTCTTGTATCACCAGAAGGATGCTTGCAAAATGCAAACTTCATCAGGTCACTCTCTTACCTAAAATCTTTTTATGGTCCCCTATTGTCCTTTGAGGGTGTTTGAGATCCTTTAAAATGTGGCACACCTGTTTAATGGAATGCTGTGCAACAGAAGGAGGAAGCTCTTAAGCACTGATACAGACATATCTCCAGGTTACATCATTTAAAAAGGAAAACACGAGGCAGAAAGTGTATAGAATCTGTTACTATTTATATAAAAGGAGGCAGGGAGGAGAGGAGAAAAAAACCAACATATATGCTTGATTATATTTGCATAAAATTTCTCTGGAAGGAAACTGGTAACATTGGTTGTCTTTGTGGAGACCTGGGTTGCTGGGGTACAGGAATGGAAAGGAAGCTTTTGCCTCTGTAGTCCTTTATTGCTACTCATAAAAAGTTTGTCTTTACCTCCCCATACCATGCTCTGTGCTTTTGCCATGTTTATTCCTTGAATTCACTATGACTGTACTCAGCTCTAAGTTTTAACACACACTTGCTTCCCTCTGCACCACACATAGGCTTGCATCCCCATCCCTGCTCTTAACCACTCCCTCACATGAATCCATACTCTGCCACTAATGTCTTCTCATTCTTCAGGTCTTCCTGTTAATCTTATTTTCTCTGAGAGGCCTTGTTTGCTAACAGACTCTTAAGTTAGGTATGCCTTCTTTTGTTTCATCCGTCATAGCACATACTACACTGTATCCTAACTGTCTAATTATTAGATTGTGAGCTTCTAAAGGGGGAGTGGTGTCAGTCTTGTTCATTTTTGTCCTTCTGTAATCTTAATAGTTCCTGGCACAATGTAGAAGGACTCAAAAATTACTGAATGAAGGAAGTTCTGTATCTGTACATCTAGTTCTGATGTCCCTCAAGTACTGCTTCTGGGTCTCCAATAGCCTATTAGATATTTCTGCTTGCATGTCTCACATTTGTGTCTTTCACAGTTTATCTTCTGTCCCCCAGAAGGCTGGTTCCAAGTCTTTTTTTTTTTTTTTTTCCCCCATTTCAGTTAATGAGGTAACTATTCAACTGTCCCCCACCCCCCTTGAAGCTTTGCAGTCATATCTGGTGTCTCCATCTCTTGTTGATTCTTAGTGTCTCAATATCTTCATCTAATTACCTTAGTTTGGTCTATATTTTCTCACACAAAAGGGTCACTGCTGTACCTACCTGATTTATCTTCCTAGTCTAAGAATCTTGAAAGACTAAAGAATTTTTACTTCAGGATTTTAGTCTCTTTCTTGTAGCCTACTGTTAATTTTGGGGTTAATGAACTCTTCCTTAATAAAGCCTTACTGCTCTATTCTTTCCTTATTTTGGTACTTTGTGGTAGCTTGTCTCAGCACTTTTCATTCCCAGCCTTTTTTATCTGCTGTGTCCTCCCTCTTCTTTGCTTATGAAATCCTATTTGCGTTTCAAGGCACTTACCCCAACCCCAGAGTCTTTTTCCCTGACCACTCCGAGAGTATTGTCTTTAACTGATGACAGGTTTATTATTATTTTTTTGGCATGTGTATTTTCTAAATCACACCTTTGGCATTTAAAAAATTGCTTTGTAGTATCTTTTATACTGTTAAAATTGTGTTTCTTTAACCACATGTTTTATTATTTTTTGAGCTGTATTAGATAGGCAGAAATGGCTTCATTTTAATTTGCATTTCTTCCATTACTTGTGAGGGAGGTAATCTATTAAAATTGTTTCTTTTAACAATTTACATATTAAAGACAGCAATCCTTTTATCTGTTGAAATTTTTTTTACATTATGTAGTGTGCATTTTAATTTTTATATTTTTTTGACATGCAAATATTTGATGAAGTTTTATTTTCCCCTGTAATTTCTTCCATTGTTTTTATGCTTGTAAAGTCCTTCACTATTCCCAAACCAGTTATTTACTGATATTTTCTTTGTTTTTTGGTGTGTTTGTATGTTTACTCTTTAAATTAGTTGTAGGCTTATTTTGGTAATGGGTTAAGAATTGGACTTTCTAAAAAATACTTTTTAAAAATAAAAAATGTTTTTCAACTAGTTAACCTCTGGAGGAACTTTATTATATATTTAATTCCTTATAAAGACCTGCATTAGTTTCTGGACTAGATGCCCATTCTGTTACTGTTACTCAGTGACTGATTCTTGAGCCTACCACATACTGTTTCAGTCATTGTAACTTAGGAGTTTAGTTTTGGTAGACTAGATCTCCTTCATGTGTCTTTGTCTTATTCTCCCTCCCCTTTGTAAGCTGTTTGAAAGCTGGAGACATATCCTGTCTTTCTGTCTTCTGAAGCACTTGGGTGTACTTCAGTAAGTGGGTATTTGTTGATTGACGACCAGGTAGAGTGTTATCAGAAGACTTAAAAATCTGAGACCACTTCTGATTTTCTGGTCCCTTGATCTATTTACCCACCCAAAAGACTTTTTTATTCCTATGAGGATAGGAAGGTGAAGGACTAATACATTATTATGCCTTATGAGGTAGTAGTTATACGATTGTAATGTGTATAACAAAACTGCTTTGATAATCTTAGAAACTAATACTTACTGGCACTGAATACTTTTTTACATGTATAAAGTTATTTCTTACTAAAATTTCAAGGGGAGACATTATTTCTTTGCTTATATTCTTAAAATAAATGAGTTAAAGATTTACCTCTGGTCAATATAGAGTAAGTTTCAAACTTTTCTGTTTAGGTAATTTTGAATTGCTCAGCTCTGCAGAGTTTATTGCATTTGCTGAGTAGCCCAAAGGAATCTATCAAAAAGGAAGCATGTTGGACAATATCTAATATCACAGCTGGAAATAGAGCACAGATTCAGGTAATCCCATAGCATCTGTCTTTTTTTCTTCTATTTTTATTTTTAGGTTTTAGTTTTTTTCAGTTAGCCTTAAATTTTTTTTTCGTTACTACCTTGGAGACCATGAACTTCCAACACTGTTGTCTTGTTTAGTTTACTTTTTTTTAAAAATTTTAACCTACCTTACAGAAGTTCAGACTTTTGAAACTTTGGTTTTTCCCTTTGCCTTCAATATTTGATGATTTGCCGAGACCCAACAGATAGTGTCTTATATTTTCAAAAGGTTTTGATGATCTTTATACTAAACAGCTTGGCTTTGCTCTTGCCAAATAAGATTTTTTTTTCCTAGTAGACCCATGTATTGGGTAATTTCAGTTTTTTATAAATCCTTTGGGGACCCATTTTTCTTTAAATGGTTATCTTCCTTTTAATTTCATTCTTCTGTTAGGTGGGAAAGTAACCCAAGTGGAAGATAAAGCAAGCAGTGGGCTGAAGGTCACCATAGTTCCTAAGAAAGGCTAAACAACTGGTTATGAAAGATAAAACACAGACCTGTGATACTTTGAGCTGAGTGGAATCATAGAGGTTATCTCATCCAGTATTCTCTTTTAAGGATGAAACTGAGGATCAGAGAAAGTGATTTGCTCAGGGACACCCCTACTAAATGACAGGATCGAGATGAAGTGTCTTTCTACTAATTTTGCTGACTTCCTTCACCAGTATAACAGAGTTCTTGATCAGGAAACCGTGGTCAATGAATCATTAAATTCTACTCCTGAAACCAACATTACACTATATGTTAATTAACTAGAATTTAAATAAAAACTTGAAACAAACAAAACAAAAAAAGCATGGTTAGTCATCCCCAGAATGCTGCCAAGGACTGAGATTGATAGCTATTAACAGTACATACAAGATGATTTAAGCTATAGTTGATCGCCTGCTACTATCAGCCTCTCATGTAGAATTTCTCAGTTTCTTGATAGAGGAAATGATACAAAGCCCATTTTAGGTTTTTGAACTTAGGAGAAAAATGAGGCAGATTGGTTTAGTATTCATATATGAGGGGGAGTGAGTGAAAGTACTCTGTCCAACTATAGGCTATGCTGGTAATCTGGGTGGGAGGTGGTAGGTTGGAATAGGATTGGGATGTTTTAAATATAGAATATAAAGGAGACTTTGTGACTGATAATATTTAGAATAAATAAATACAAAAAGAGCCTTTGTAAATACAAAAAGAGGTTTGAGAGGAGACCTTATATAGAGGGTGGATGAGGTTTAAAGTGGTTAGCAGATCTAAAGCAAGCTGTTGGACACCATGGGCTGGGGCACCCAAAAGTGAGGACTGGAGGGTTACGATACACGTGTCAGAGTTGGGTGCTGTGAAAGAAATGAGACTAGCAGAGGAACAGAAAATTGAACTTTTGTAATTTATTACTGTGGATGGAACAAGAGAGGACAATCAAAGAGAAAAGAACTCAAGGAAAAACTAAGAGATTATTAGATCCCAGACTCCAGGGAATGTTACCAGTGATACCAAGTATGGGTGAAAGGTTATGGGTAAGAGAATTTAAACTCCTTCCAGTTAATTTTTAACAGGGGGAGGGGTGTCATTAGTGAAGCCAGCTATAAAGTTATAATTAGCATCATGAACATTTTTGAAATTTGTAATTTTCCTTTTCATTTAATTTCAGACTGTGATAGATGCCAACATTTTTCCAGCCCTCATTAGTATATTACAAACTGCTGAGTTTCGGACAAGGAAAGAAGCAGCTTGGGCCATCACAAATGCAACTTCTGGAGGATCAGCTGAACAGATCAAGTAAGTACTAGCTAGGTAGCATCTTGTAAATTAAAGGAAAAATCAGGTCTGCTAGTTACGAATGCTCAGTTCTAACCTCTTGGAAGATTGTTCTGAGTTTCATAACTAAACTCAAATGTGTATTTTTTTTCTCCCATTCCTTTCTGCTGAAATAATTCAAGATAATAGAAGTAAGGCACAGTTGAGGTTTAAGAGAAAAGAAGTATTTATGGGGTGGCTTTAGCCTACTCTGGAGCTTTTTTAAAAATTTATTTTATTTTATTTTTATTTTATTTTTTTTAGAGATTTTATTTATTTATATGACAGAGATCACAGGTAGGCAGAGAGGCAGGCAGAGAGAGAGAGGAGGAAGCAGGCTCCCCGCTGAGCAGAGAGCCCAATGCGGGGCTCGATCCCAGGACCCTGGGATCATGACCTGAGCCGAAGGCAGAGGCTTTAACCCACTGAGCCACCCAGGCGCCCCCTCTGGAGCTTTTTTTTTTTTTTTTTTTTAAAGGTCACATTTACTAATCTAGCACCATAATTCCAGTCTTAGGCCATCTCAAGTGGCTGGAAGGAGGAAGGGATGAGGTGAGGAATCTGGAAAAGGGTGGTTCTTAATTTGTGGTCCCATCTGTGCTCTCAGGCAATGCAGGATCTAACAGGAAAATTGTTGAGGCTGGAATTTAAAACAAAAACTTTTGGTTCAGATGGTAAGGAGGCCTCAAGAACAGCAGAATCGGTATATCCAAAGGCGGTGCTGGAGTCCGCCTCATGAGCTAGGGGGTTTCTTCTTGGCATCCAAGTCCTTTTTTATTTCTTCTAGTTTTTTAGCCAGGTTTGGTATGTCATAGTTCTGAGCCAGATACATTCCAACCACGTTGCCAAGAGTAAATCCAAGCAGGAACTGCAGCATGGCGTCGGCGAGGAGCGGCGCGAAGGGCGGCTGCCTGGAGCTTTTTGATCAGAAAAATCTTAGGTAGTCTAGAAGGTTAGTAGAGTCCTTAGAGTTCAACTTTGGTATTTAACTTTTGCTATTTTAGTTTAGATGTCTTAATAGATTTTTTTTTAAAGATTTTATTTATTTGTTTGACAGATCACAAGCAGGCAGAGAGAGAGAGAGAGGAGGAAGCAGGCTCCCTGCTGAGCAGAGAGTCCCATGCGGGGCTCGATCCCAGGACCCTGGGATCATGACCCGAGCCGTAGGCAGAGGCTTTAACCCACTGAGCCACCCAGGCACCCCTGTCTTAATAGATTTTGATCAGACTTTGAAACAGAGTATATCTGAGAATAAAATGCCAAATTCACTAGAGTCAGTGGATCCTAAATTCCTGTAATGTTCAGTAAAGAGAGAGAGCTGTAGTAGCTTGAGACTTAAATGGCCCCTTGGGTGGTTTATAATCTTAATGGCTAGAGAAGGCATAAATATGGACAGGAATCAGTTCCTCAAAGAAAACATCATATACTTAAATGTTAAATTATGGACATTCAGTTTTTCAATTAAAAGATTAATGATGAAGAGAAAAATGGAACTTAGACTCTTCTTAGCCTGCCTTAAATTTCTTTATGGGGAATTCAGATGAGGGGAAGGTGATTTTAAATGAACGTTGAAGTTATAACCCCTTCCTTATATATACTGTCAGAACGATACCGCTACTTCTTGTATTGTTGCTTTGTGGGTTAAGTGTTGGCACTAAATAACCAATACTAATTTTTAGGTCCCTGTAGGAATGTAAAAGGTAGTCCTAACATTTCAGAAGTTGATTAGGTAGAGAGGGTAACTGTGTACCTAAAATAATAAATTAACACTGCAAATAGCTGTTTTGGTAAAAGTTCATCATGGACAGGTTTTCAAGGAAGACTAAGTGGTCTTCAGAGGCATTTTGTATGAGATTAAGGTCTTTTTTAACCTCCTAAGATTCTGGTTCTGGGGTACTATGATTATAAGTATGCCACCACTGGTAATGACATTTATCCCAGTGATGGTGGTAGAAGTACTGTAGAAGTTATAATATGGTTTCCTAATTGAAGTGGTTAAACCATACACGTGTTTTTTTTTTTTAAGATTTTTTAAATTTATTTGAGAGAGAGAGAGAGAGAGAGCATGAGAGGAGAGAGGTCAGCAGGAGAAGCAGACTCCCTGCCGAGCAGGGAGCCTGATGCGGGGCTCAATCCCGGAACTCCAGGATCATGACCTGAGCCGAAGGCAGTCGCTTAACCAACTGAGCCACCGAGGCGCCCTATACACATATTTTTAAAACATTTTTAAAGTACTGTGGTAGATTTCATCAGAAAGTGTTCAGGGGTATTTTGCTCTGTTAGAGAAGAATAGAAAGGCTCCTTAACTATTCCTTTTTAAAATTCAGCATAGCTGTTTATATTAATGAAGTTCATTAACAATCCCTAGTAGTTTCTTAACCAGATGAAGAGTTATCTTGAAAAATATTACAAAAATATTACAGTCCAAATTATAGAAAATAAACTGACTTTATCAGTGATAAAAGACATCTGTGTGGTTTTGCTTATTCTTATTGAGTAGACAAGACTTAGATGCAAGAACCAACTAGAGTAACTTGGGAAATATTCATAATTTTAGGTTAAATATAAAGAATAAATGTCATTCTTAAGAACCTGTAGATTAGCATTTGATTATATTTAGCCTAAAGATTTAAAGCTTTTTTATTTGATGTTTATTCTTAAGAATGTCAAATAAATAAATAAAATCTTTTTTAAAAAAAGAATTTTTTTTTTTCTTTTAAGATTTTCTTTATTCAAGAGAGAGAGAGAGCTATCACAGAGGGAGAGGGACAGAGAAAAGCAGATGCCCTGCTGAGTGGAGAGCCCATCGTGGGGCTTGTTCCCAGGGCCCTGAGATCATGACCAGAAATGATGCTCAACCAATTGGGCCACCCAGGCACCCTACTATAGATTGTTCTTTTGCAAGATGAGGAATTAAGTAATTGATGGGCTTTGGAAACTGGGATGAAGGCCTTAGTCTTTTTTTTTTTTTTCTTTTTAAGATTTTATTTATTTATTTGAGAGAGAGAGAGACACCGAAAGCAGGAACACAAGTAGGGGGAGTAGGAGAGGGAAAGCAGGCCTCCTGCTGAGCGGGGAGCCTGATGTGAGGCTCAGTCCCAGAATCCTGGAATCATGACCTGAGCTAAAGGCAGACACTTAACTGCTGAGCCAGCCAGGCGCCCTTGAAGGCCTTCGTCTTGAGTATTGGGAAGACTCAGTGTCTTTAGCCTTGAGAGTAATATGAAGAACATAGTATTTTGAGGAGGAAAGAGCAATTAAGATGCCATTACAGTAGTTAGTGTATGGCCAGGATTAACGTAATAGTTGTAGCATGAGATAACGAGTCTCAGTACAGGAAAGAAGGATCTGTAGGACTTGCTGGCAGGCTTTAAGTAGCAAGGAAAGGGAAGAGTCCAAGGTAACTAGGGAAAATGGTAGGTGTATTTAATTAGGACACAGAGGAAGCAATAGTAGGATATAATAGTGGTGGTTAATCTCTGTGTACTTTTTCTTTATGCTTTTCTGTTTTTCAAATCTGTAACTAACATTTATAATCGTAGAATAGGCTTGATTTTTGGTTTGGTTTTTTTTTTTAAGATTTATGTGAGAGAGACTGTGAGTGTGAGTAAGGGGAGGGGCAGAGAAGCAGATGTCCCACTGAGTGTAGAGCTTGATGCAGGGCTTGATCCCAGGATCCTGAGATCATGATCAGAGCTGAAATTTTGTGTTGTATACAATTTTTGTGTAATTCTGTAGGTATTCTGTAGATCACAAGTAGGCAGAGAGGCAGGCAGAGAGAGAGGAAGGAAAGCAGGCTCCTGCTGAGCAGAGAGCCCGATGGGGGGCTCGATCCCAGGACCATGGAATCCTGACCTGAGCCGAAGGCAGAGGCTTGTTTTCTTTTTTTTTTAAGGGAGAGGGGCAGAGGGTGAGTCAGAGAAAAAATCTTAAGTAGGTTCCATGCCAAAGGTGGAGCCTGGCACAGGACTGAGCTGAAATCAAGAGTCAGATGTTTAACCAACTGAGCCACCCAGGGACCTCACTTTTTATTGTCTTTATAAAAGTTTGTCTTTTCCAGAATGTCATGTGTTTGGAATCATATAGTGTAGAATCTTTTCAGACTGCTCCTTCATACACTTAGCATGTCTTAAGTTTTCTTTCATGTCTTTTCATGGCTTGATAGTGCATTTCTTTTTATCACTGACTAATAGCCCATTGTCTGGATATACTACAGTTTATCCATTAGCCTGTTTAAGAACATCTTGGTTGCTTCTGGTTTTTTGGCAGTTACAAATAAATCTGTTATAAATATCTCTGTATAGGTTTTGGTGTGGACCTAAGTTTTCATCTCAGTTGGGTGAGTGTCCACAGTATGATTGCTGGATTATACAGAAAGCTTTGTAAAAAAAACTGCCAAGCTGTCTTCAGAAGTGATTATCCCATGTTGCATTCCCACCAGCAAGAAAATGAGAGTTCCTGTTGCCCCTTATTCTTGTCAGCATTTGGTATTGTCCATTGTTTTGCATTTTAGCCATTTTAATAGATTTGGTATCACTGTTTAATTTGCAGTCCCCTGATGACATTTATTAATGATGTTGGGCATCTTTTCATATTTAATTTGCCATCAGATCTTTGGTGAAATGTATGTTCATATCCTTTGCCCATTTTTAAATTGAGTTATTTGTTTTCTTGGAGTTTTAAGTGATCTTTGTACAAAATAGAATTGGCCTGTTGGGCCTGTGGTGCCTTTAGCACCTGTTTCAGAGGTGTGGTTCTGCAGAAACGAAGATGAAATTAGTCAGAAGTACACTCTTTTGATGAGTTGCTCATATTTAGAGTACAAGGGTATTCAGTTTCTTGGAATCCAGTAATTGTGGAGGGGGAAAAATGGAGATGGTGTTAGAGAATTGGTTTTGTTTCATTTATTTGTAGCTTTGTGGTAAGATGTAGCCTATATGGTTGAATGGGTGCTTATTTTTATCTCTACAGTTTGAGGATGACCCACTTATTTCATGAAAGTTTTATGAAATTGAATGCTTTGCTTGACTAAATTGTTCTTTGTATTAATTTAGGTACCTCGTAGAACTTGGTTGTATCAAGCCACTTTGTGATCTCCTCACGGTCATGGACTCTAAGATTGTACAGGTTGCCCTAAATGGCTTGGAAAATATCCTGAGGCTTGGAGAACAAGAAGCCAAAAGGAACGGCACTGGCATTAACCCTTACTGTGCTTTGATTGAAGAAGCATATGGTAAGATAGAGTGTTTAGTAGATGCCCTGAAATTATATTTTTCTTCTTGGTTTTCTGACTTGTCCATATCTGTCCATGAGCACAAACTCATATGAAAAATGTATTCTCTTATGGATAATAACATTTAGTAGGTAGAATGATTGGAAAAGAATATGCATTAATTGTGCAGAGAAGTGAGTACCCTTCAATTTAGCCATTTTTACACTGGACTTTAAAGGATCTTCCATTTCCTAGACTCTGCTTGCCCTTGTGGGTGCTCTTATATTCTTACTAGTCCATTTGAGCCTCAAGAACATCTGCATCTACTGTAGATGATGCCGGATTCTACTCCTTTTTTCTTGTAAGATTTAGAGGTCTCATTCTGAAGAGTCACTATTTGCCTTTTGGTTTCTTCATTCTTCCAGTCTCAGTGTTAACTTGGTTACTTGTTTACTTATGTACGTTTTAGCTCCCTAAGTGATTTTAATACCTAGGGTTGAAAACCACTACTCTAGGGTTTGTTTATTCCTAAAATTGGAATTAGGGATCATAGGATCCCGTTTATCAGATAATACAGAACTGATTGTATCAAAGTGATTTTAACAAATTACCATTTAAAAAAACCCTTACAGTTCCTCTACCTGGAGATGTTTCTCCACAGAAATAACTATTGTTAATTTTTTGAAGTATATATATTTTAACATGGTGATGTGTGTGAATATGTATTTTTTTCCTTTGAGCAATATTAACATTTATTTCCAGTATTGCTATAGCGATTAGGTTGCTTATGGCTGCTTACTTAAGTAAAAGAAAAACCTAGCTCAGACGGGCTTAAACTTAGTAAAGGGAATGTGTTGGCTAGTTGTTCTAGTTGGACTTCTTAGTTTAAGCAGTAGAAATTGACTCTGGCTATTTTAAGGGTATTATATACATTTGTTGACATATTAGATAGCTCAGAACTTGGGATTAGAACCAAGAATTAATTAGGTCATAGATACAGGTCAGATGGAACACTTCTGCTACTGGCCTTAGCCACTGGATGATGGGTGAAGACTGTTAGGGAAATTGCTGCTTCTGGGGACAGATTGTTGCTTGCATTGTTTAAGATGTCATTTTGTAATACGAGCATTCAGATATAATCCCAGTGATACTTTCTATACTGTTACAAAATACTAACGAGATACAGAGAAGAAAATCTTCCTTTACAATAAGGAGGCATGGCAAAATACAGTTTCATTGGCATTTCCAACAGATACATACAAAGAATATGTATGTACACAGATACAGATCCTTCCTTATTCTTCATTCTAGGTCTGGATAAAATTGAGTTCTTACAGAGTCATGAAAACCAGGAGATCTACCAGAAGGCCTTTGATCTTATCGAGCATTACTTCGGGACCGAGGATGAGGACAGCAGCATTGCGCCCCAGGTTGACCTTAGTCAGCAGCAGTACATCTTCCAGCAGTGTGAGGCTCCTATGGAAGGTTTCCAGCTTTGAAGCAATACTCTGCTTTCATGTTCCTGTGTCAGACCAGGCTACCCAGTCAAGTCCTCTTGTGGAGCCCACAGTCCTCATGGAGCTAACTTCTCAAATGTTTTCCATAATACTGTTTGCGCTCATTTGCTTGCCTTGCGCACCTGCTCTCTTACACACATCTGGAAAACCTCTGGCTCTCTGTGGTGGAATACCCTTCTAATAAAAAGGGTAACCAGAATGGCCCACTCTCACGGAAAATCCCTAGGCTTTGGAGATCCGCACTTATATATTATAAGAGTCATGGGATTATACACATATTAATGTGGCTCCCTGTCTTTGTGGGGGAAAAAGAGGACTCCTCCTCATTCCCTTTAAAGTGGGGAAAAACACTGATATTAAAAGATGAGACTAAACCTTTATCTTGAATTTCACACAACTACTTGCAACAAGGGGAGATGTTTAGACCTGTTGTGTACACTTCAGAGTACTTTTCGTGAGTTCTTCCACAGTGAATCCTTGGATTACCTGGTGGCTTTTCTAGCCAAATTTGCATTAATCCTTACTGAGACTGGATGGTTTTCTTTCCTCTATTGGCGCCATTCTTCACAGATATTAAAGTTAAACCATCCACTCCCTCACCTTCAGCCTTCAGTGAATGTGCTTTCTAGTTGTCAGGAATGCTGAAGAATTAACACTTTGACTCTTAAATGTGATACTGGTTTGAAGATTCCCTTAGAGCAGAAAGGAGAGGGGCACATTAATTTGTATGGCTATTGCTTCTCTTTGGTCTTATGTATCTTAGGATTTGGAAGTGGTTCAGTTTTAATGCTGGTATGAAGATTTAGAATCCTTAGTAATCAAAACAATATCCTGTAATTCACTAAAAAAGTAAAAAAAAACAAAACAAAAAACCCAAACAAAAAAATCCCTCCCAATTTCCCCAGACTCAACCAGTGTGACTAGAGGCTGTGTTTCTGCATTAAAACAAATGTTTCAGGCTTTGTGGTCCTGATCAAGGTCCTCATTAAATTGGAGTTCACCCTAGGTGCTTTTCCCCACTGTGACTGGCAGATAACACATACTTTTAAAGGTTACTTAGGGAAACCTTTTTTTCATAGCCCAGTGCAGCTTGATTCTAATGTATTCATGCTACACACATGATCCTTTTAATGTAGCATCCTTTCTTAAACAAATAATCATCTTCTCAACATGACCTGTTCAACCCAAATAAGGGCAGGGATTTTTTTTTTTTTTTAATAACCTCATTGTTACCTAATCATTTCATCTACTAGTACTGCCCAGTCAAGTCCCTCCATAAAATGAAAAGTTTCTACCTTCTGGTTCATTTAATGATAACTGCAATGTACCTGCAAATGGCGCTTCCAGTACTGTCTTCAGTGATCCACATTTGTGCTTGGACTGGAATGAAGATATAAGCTTAATTGCCAAGAGAACTGCAACTGAGTCCAACACGACTTCTTGGTGCTAGTTGGCCATCTTGGCTCAATGTTGGGACACACTATCAGAGAAGATTTTTTTGTTGATATGCTGTTCAAAATGAATTCTGAAGGAAAAGTTGCTCACTTCTGTTTCAGAGAAATATCCTTTTAAGCCTCTTTAATCTTGTCCTCTTCTAGAATTCATCATAACCCCAAAATGTAACTATTTGGAAGTTCCCCTGACAGGTTATTATGCATCTCTGGTAAATCCTGCTGAATGTTAGGGATATTCAGAGCTTTCATACCTCATCATGTTGTTATTTAAACAGCCAACTTACGTGACCTGATTTAAACTTTAAAAAAGTCCACTTCATTCAAAGTAGAAAGATACAAAGACAAAGGACGTTTATCAGCCAAGTGTGTGACGCATTCTTCGCATCTAGTCTGTAGTTGCGCCTGTGCTCTGGATGGGCGCCGTCTGCCTGTTACTGACGGAGCTGCCACCGCAAGCTAGTCACCTCCCGTCTCTAACGTTCTCTAGTGCTGCTTCGTGCTGAAAGGCCATTTTAGTGTACTGCACTTGACCTGTAAAAGACTTTGATTCTTTGTAATTTTAGGGACAAATTAGGTGGTTAATTTAAAGAAAGACTTTAAATTTTGCCTTTACATCACATTAAAATACAACTTCTTTCAGAAGGGTAATAGAAGCACTGATTCATAGTAAAAATCTTGTTTTTAGCTTTGATTTTTCTTGTGGCTGAGTTTTTTTAACCTGTACATCATTGGTAACACATCATTTCTCTAGGATGTTTTAAATTATGTACCTTCTGCTGGATAATTTCAAAAAATTTCAATTCATTTTTGGTAAGCCAATTTGAATGGAAAAAGGATAAAGCACACAAAGTTGTTTCCCTAGGTCAGTAAGAAGAGTGTACATCGGGAGTTTTGCACTTGCGGGTGTCTCAGTGAATGAATTAAAGTCCATTTAACTATTTTGGTCTGTTTTCTGTGGAAAACAGGAATTTATCTTGTTCCTGTCCTGGAAGTTCATGAGAGATTAGCTAAATTTTTTTCATAATAAAATGTTCTTAATATAAAAATTGGAATTAACTGAAAGTTAAATCCCAGCATAACAGTTTGAACTGATAAAGCAGCCCTTTTGTTTATAGAAATGAGACTTTAGGAGGTAACTGAGTCCTAATTTTAGTTCTCTGGCTGGCAGATTCTATTAATTTACACTGCATTTATTGAAACCCTATCACTTAGATGTTACTTATTACAAAAGTGTGTTAATTTCAACACAAGAAAACTCTTCTGCAATATATACTAATCTGGGGGGAAAGTAGCTTGATTATCCACCCCCCTCCCTTTTTCCTCCTCCACATTTTCAAAGTATATTCTTTGAAATGAAAACTTAGGTGGGGGGAAAAAAGGCATGGAAAGCATTTAGGATATAAAGGCACCCTGTATTTGAAGGACCAGCAGGGTAGATATGGTTATATTGAGAAATACCAGGAAAGGAAAAAGAGATTAAGGAGAGAGTTTTCTGTGGAACATTTTAACTCATCTTCTTGTCACTACGTAGGGCGCCTTTTTAAACCTTTGTCAGCTACACTGTTTTTGAAAACTATTGCCCTAGGATTGTCTTGTGCCAGATAAAGCTAAATGCGCTCTGGGCCATTTTTTCATATTGTCACAAATATAAGCAATGACAATTACCCCATAGTAAATTTGAATTATTATTCCAGATTGTTGCTGATTTTGCCTAAGGAAAAAAGTATGTAACATATTTTAGAAACCAAATTTTGTCAGTTAAATCCTGTTGTATGTGGCCACTCACAGGCAACTTTGAATTTACTTTCCAGTGCTAAACAAACATTTATTTATAATCCCTCAATTTGGGGTTGCATTATAAAAGGGTTTTCCTCAAGTTGAAAGATTTTTCTTTCTTGCTTGATTAGTTTTGTGACATTTTTTCTATCAGTAGGAAAGTCATTGCATGTTGATGTTTTAGGGCTTGTGGATACATACATACACACGTGTGTGTGTGTGTATATATATATATGAAATCTTGATGTGTAAGGATGTTTTTCAGTGAAGAAAAGGGATCCACTTTTAGAAAGGGGCATTGTTTGCTTTTCATATTTATATACTATGTTCTACCTCCTACATTCCAAAATTTGCTCATTTGAGAAACAGTTGTACTTATCTATATATGAAGTCTCGAATCTGAATTTTTTGCCACCTGAAACTAACAGAGCCACTTTCGTCTGTTGTTAGGTGAGAAGAGTAAATACATATCTGCCAACCTGGGAAATATTTTTGGCTACATTTCTCTATCAAAAGTTAAAGTTTTTTATCAGGCACCTGGATGGGTCAGTGGGTAGAACATGTGACTCCTGATCTCAGGGTCCTGAGTTCCAGCCCCACGCTGGGTGTGGAGCCTACTCAAAAGTTATCTTACTTTAAAAACAATTTAAAAATGAAAAAGAATGAAAAAAAAAATTGCTTCCTCATGGGGTGCTTGGCTGGCTCAGTAGAGCATGCAACTCTTGATCTTAGAGTCATGAGTTTGAGCCCCGTGTTGGGAATAGAGATTCCTTAAAAAAAAAAAAAAAAAAAAAAAAATTATTTTTTAAAGTTCAACTAGTGGAAGGCCAGATGGGACACCAGTACCATAAGTCTACGCTAACGCAGAGTATTCTATAATATGCTTTATTTCAGAAAAGGATAGGTAATAACAGTGGGTACCAGGACATCACAAAAATGTGTCATGAAGTAAAGCAAATAAATGCTAATTTTAACAATATCAAATTGCTACTGGGTATAAAATTTGGAAGTGTGGGGCAAGAAGAAAAGATTATGGGTAGATTCCCGTAGGCCAAAAAGGCATCTAGTCTTTCAGCCTCTGTTGGGTGCCAGGTGCCTGGGTAAGGGCTTCCATTTTTTCTCTTTTAACTGCTCTTCGAGGTGGATAACTGTCACTATAGATGACAGAGTCAAGACTTAGAGGAGAGTTTACTTTGCCCCAAGGTCAACCTCAGACACCG